>ML349979.1:0-21471 GCA_005239505.1 Nicotiana paniculata | reverse complement strand
ACATAAAATGCGAGGTATATAATGCTTAAAATCACGAATTCTAGCCACACATCAATACCAAAACGATAGGTAATGTTGGAATGCACGAAGTCCACCACTGCTTTCTTAGTGATGGATTTGAAAGTGACTGCTTTGACCCATTTTGTGAAATAGTCGATGGCAACCAAAATAAATTTATGTCCGTTTGAAGCTTTTGGCTCTATTGGCCCAATGACATCAACTTCCCAAGCAACAAAAGACAAAGGTGCTGACATAGGATGCAACTCTAAGGGTGGTTCACGAATCAGGTCACCGTGTATCTGACACTAATGGAATTTTCGGACCAAACTGAAACAATCCTTTACCATGGGCATCTAGTAATATCCTGCCCGCGGGATTTTCTTTGCAAGGACGTATCCGTTCATATGGGGACCACATACTCCTGAATGCACTTCGTTCATTATCTTTTTAGCTTCTTTGTCATCCACACACCTTAACAGGTTCAAAGATGGAGTTCTTTTATACAACACTTCTCCACTTAAGAAGAAACTGCTGGCGAGCCCTCTAATGGTTCTCTTTTGGTCTCAACTGGCCTGCTCCGGGTACTCTTTTGTTTTCAATAACCTTTTAATATCATGATACCATGGTTGGACATCAGGTTCTACTTCAACCGTGTTACAATAACCATGCCTTTCTAGGATTTGAATCTTCAACGGGTCAATATAGACATTGCCCAGATATAGACGCATTTCAGCTAAGGTAGCTAATGCATCAGCTAACACATTGTGGAATCGAGGAATATACTTGAATTCAACGGATTTGAATCGCTTGCTGAGATCTTCCACATGTTTCCTATATGGAAGAAGCTTGATATCTCGAGTTTCCCATTCACATTGTGCTTGTTTAGTGATCAAGTCAGAGTCCCCCATGATTAAAAATTCTTCTACATTCATATCAATTTCCATGTTCATGCCCATTATGCAAGCTTCGTATTCAGCAGTGTTGTTTGTACAGAAGAACCGAAAATGGGCGGTGGCTGGATAGTGCTGTCTTGTGGGCGAAATCAATATTGCCTCAATCCCAACACCCTTTTCATTTACCGCTCCATCAAAGAACATTTTCGAAGTGTTGGTGTCTCCTGGAATTACTTCAACTGAATTTACTTCCTCATCCGGGAAATAAGTGCTTAAAGGTTGGTATTCATCATCAACCGTCTTCAGTCAAATGATCGGCCAAGGCTTGGGCTTTCATGGTCGTGCGGGTGACATAGACAATGTCGAACTCTGTGAGTAGGATTTTCTACTTTGCGAGCCTTCATGTGGGCATCGGTTTTTGGAATATGTACTTTAGAGGGTCCAACCGAGTTATGAGATATGTGGTATAAGCTAGCAAATAATGTCTGAGCTTTTGAGTGACCCAAGTTAAGGCACAACAAGTTCTCTCCAGCATAGTGTATTTGGCTTCATACCTAGTAAATTTCTTGCTCAGATAATAGATGGATTCCTCCTTCTTCCCGGTTGCATCATTTGCACGAGGACACAACCAAAAGAGTTCTCCAAGACGGTTAGGTACAAGAACAAAGGTTTCTCGGGCTCAGGTGGGACCAACACTGCCGGACTTGAAAAATATTCTTTGATTTGTCTGTCCATTTAATCGCTGCATCTTTCTTTAGCTGCTTAAACATGTGCTCACATGTGGTTATAAGATGTGCAATGAACCGGCTAATGTAGTTTAATCTTCACGGTAAGATCATGACTTCTTTCTTGGTTTTCGGAGGTGGCAGATCTTAGATAGATTTTATCTTTATTGGATCTAACTCAATGCCCCTTCTGCTGACTATAAACCCCAAGAGCTTCCCAGATGGGACCCCAAATGCACATTTAGCATGGTTCAATTTCAAGTCATATTTACGCAGCCGCTCAATGAATTTTCTCAAATCTTGAACATGGCCTTCTTGGGTCCTAGAATTGATAATTACATCATCAATATACACCTCGATTTATTGGTGCATCATGTCATGGAAGATGGAAATCATAGCTCTCATGTAAGTTGCCCCGGCGTTTTTCAAACCGAATGGCATGACCCTGTAATAACAGGTTCCCCATGGTGGGGTGAAAGCTGTCTTTTCAGCATCTTCTTCATCCATCAGGACTTGATAATACCCAACATAACAATCCACAAAATGATGTACCTCGTGTTCGGCACAATTGTCGACAAGGATGTGGATGTTTGGTAACGGGAAGTTGTCCTTGGGACTCGATTTGTTCAAATCACTGTAATCAACACATACTTGGATCTTCCCGTCCTTTTTTGGTACTGGGACTACATTGGCTAGCCATGTAGTATATCTGACTACTCGGATTACACCGACTTTTAATTGTTTGGTAACCTCTTCTTTAATTTCGTCGCTGATGTATGTTTTGAATTTTCTTTGCTTTTGTTGGACAGGAGGATAATCGGGATGAGTTGGAAATTTTTGTACAACTAAATTGACACTTAGTCCTGGCATATCATCGTAAGTCCATGCAAACACATCTTTAAATTCGAACAAGAGTTGGATCAATGCATCTTTAGTTTTCCCTTATGTGTGAATGCTTATCATGGTCTCCCTTACCTCTTCCAAATTGCCCAAGTTGATTGGATCGGTTTCATTTAGGTTTGGCTTAGGCTTGTTCTCGAATTGTTCCAATTCTTGATTTATTTCTCTAAAAGCCTCATCTTCATCATATTCGAGCTCTTGATTCATTATTTCACAATTAGATGGCGTTTTAGGATCTAGGCATCCAGTCCACAAGCATGTCATGTTATTTAAACCCGCATTATTAGGATTGAAAAATAAGAAAAATAAAAAAAATAGAAAGAATAACACAAGAAGATCCATAGACGATGAAATATTTATTTCATTTCATTGAATTTGAAGATAGCAGGGTTTTACATCGGAATTTAAAAGACAATAAAATTTAAAACACTCGACCCTAAAATAACTCGGGGTGTAGAAAGGATGGAAAACATGAACTACCGAGATTACCGCCTGACGGGGAAGGGAGTAGCTTTCCAATTTTGCAATTTGGCATTTGGTCCCATGTATTGCACCTCAGCGGTGCTCGAGCCTTCACCCGACTGAACCATGTGGAATTCATATAGAAATTTCCTCATTGCTTCACAGATATCCTCAATATCTCAGCCGTAAAGGCCTTTTCTTCCTCTTCTATGGACTTTGGCTTAACAAGTGATTTGGCGAGGCGCGGAATTGACTGAGGCAAAACCCACCCATATCTCTTACATTTTTCATCCCATTTTTCATCGGCGTTGGTAACTTGAAAACCTATGCCAAACAATTTCTTGTTGCCACGTAAAGTAACAGGTTCTGCGATGCCCTACAAAGATTCCCCAAGCCCTTTTCCAGGCTTGTATCCATGTTTGATCATTTCGCCGGTGACCATGATTGATGCGCTCAACAAACAAGGTTGAGGGCATGGAGTTCCTTCCTCGCACTGATCAACAAGAACAATTTCGAAAGCCTGGTAAACAATGTGTTCACTTATCTCTCTTGCCTCAAGACAGAGGAACGATGGGTCCCTGTAGATTGAATGTTAATCTTCTCCATGGAAAACTATCTCTTGGTTCTCATATTCGAACTTGACCATTTGATGGAGAGTAGAGAGTACGACTCCCGCAGCATTGATCCAGGGCCTTTCTAGTAGAAAGTTATAGGAAGTGTCCATGTCAAAAACTTGGAACGTTATTTCGAAATCCATAGGGCCAATGGTTATGATTAAATCAATTTCTCCTATAGTATCCCTTTTGACGTCGTCAAAAGCCCGGAAATAAACATTATTCGGCCTGATCCTTTAGTCGCAATTTACATTCTTTGCAATGTTGACAGAGGGAAAATATCTACCCCAGATCTGCCGTCCAGCATGACCCTTTTCACATAATACCCCTCACACTTGAATATTAAGTGCAAGGCTTTGTTATGGGAAGCTCCTTCGGGAGGTAAGCCAAGAGATTTTGTTGACTTCGAAGAACCGCTCTGCCATTCTTTCCAGTTGTTCAACCGTAGTCTCGATTGGCACATACGCCTTATGTAGCGTCTTTAGAAGTACCTGTTGGTGCTCGCTTGAGCTCAACAACAGAGACAAGAGTGAAATCTGGGCAGGAGATTTTCTGAGTTCATCAATCACATCATACTCCGATGTTTTCATTTTTCGGAAGAATTCCTTGGCTTCTTCAGCAGTAACAAGCTATTTGAGGGGGAAACATTTTTGTTTGGTTGTGTTCAACTCTTCTGGGTCATGATACTTCCCAGATGGGTTTTTTCATTCACTTCCCCTCTGACTTCTTTCCCTTTATAGGTTACCAGCGTCTGATTATAGTTCCAGGGGATGGCAGTGGTATCTTTTATTGGAATTTGTGGCCTGCGATTAATGGTCAGAGGCTCATCCAGCTTTGGTGAGATGACTGACCCTTTTTCGACATATGTCCCCTTTGGTACATACATTCTTGAAAAATTTGATCTTAGCTCCAACCTCTTTGGAGGGATTAACATGAGCTGCCTATTTCTGGGAGCTCTTGGGACATAGAGGATGGCTTCTTTGGTTGGTTTTACCTCTCTCTCTACTTACTTAGCCTTTTCTTCATTCCAGGTGGTAGGCTTTGTTTTCTTTCCATGCCTGACCAGTTTTGCTGCCGTCTTAGGTTTCTTTTTTGTATCAACAATGGAAATAATGGCTTTCAAAGAAGTCTCAAACTCCTTATCTTCACAAATCATCGCGATGACGGGCCTGTTGTTGTAGGCTGGTAACGGGTTATTGGTTACATTGGGAACTTCCTCATCCCTCAACACTGCCTTCTTTTTTTCAATTAGGTTTTCAATTGCTCTTTTAAGAGTCCAACAATCCTCGGTGTCATGCCCTTTTTCCCCAGAATGATAGGCACACCTACTACCCAGCCTGTATGATGGAGATTCTAGATTCTGCCTGTTTGGAGGTACAGGCTGCAACAAGTCCATTAGAACCAATTTGGGAAAGAGGCTAGAATATGACTCGTCGATGGGTGTGAAGTTACTTTTTCTGGGTGGTTCACGAGGACAGTTATTGTATTAGTAGTTATTTTGAGAATGACGTGGATTATATGGGGCTTGGTGAGGAGGTTTAATTCTGGGAAGTGGAGCTCTGTTCTGATTGTATTGTTGTTGTGGCCGGGTGTACGACTGAGCATTCATCACTGCATAGGGATGAGGAGATATAAAATAGGCTACGTCTTGATNGGGGGGGGGGGGGGGGGGGGGGTGCGAGATGGGCCTGAATAATCCTAGAATCGTCGAGGACTTTTTAAGATCGAAGGCATCATTGCTCCCTCTTCTTTATTTTTCCTGCTTGCTAGGCCTCCCGAGCCGCTCTAAATGGCTTGAGAGGTGTCTCTTAGAGCTGATTGACTCAAAATACGGCCTGTTTTCAAGACATTTTCTACCATGTCACCAATTTTGATGGCCTCTGCGAATATTTTGCCCATGTCAGACATCATATTTGAAAAATAATCGGCCTTTTGGGCCTGCAGGAAAACATTGACCATTTCGGTTTTATCTATAGGGTTTTTTACCCTGGAAGCCTATTCACGCCATTTTATGGCATATTCTCGGAAGCTTTCAGAGACTTTCTTTTTAAGGTTGGATGGAGAATTTCTGTCAAGAGCTATGTCCACATTGTATTGGAACTCTCTCACGAAATCCCGGGCTAGATCATCCCATCTGTGCCAACGGGAAATGTCTTGACCTATGTACCATTTTGAGGAAATTCCAGCAAGGCTCTCCCCAAAGTAGGCCATTAGCTCCTCTCAGCTGATTGCAGTATCATTTAAAGTGGGTGATCGGGTCTCCGTGCCCATCATACTTTTCAAACTTTGGTGTGTTAAAACCCGCAGGCAGGTGCACATGAGGGAACATGCACAGATCAGCGTAAGGCATATTTTCTGTCCACTTAGGCCCTGTATATTTTTCAAGCTTTGCTTGAGAATTTTCATTTTCCGTGTAATCTCCTCTTGTTCGGGATTTCTCAAGATCCTTTCCTGCTCCATAGGAGATTCAGACTGCGGATGCTGAGGATAAGAGTTTGGGGTGATCCAGGCAGTATCCAATTGGAACTGGGGAGCTTGAAAAGTGAATGTCGATGACTCAAAGCTTTGCCGAGGCAATGTATGTTGCTCCATACCAGCAGTTGGTGGTGTAGTGAACACAACAGATGACATTACCGAAGATAGTGCCTGGGGGCGAACCTCAGAAGGCATTCCGGTAAAATTTATTGTCATAGTGGGGAATCCGAATGGTATGAATGGATTGGGTGCTGAAATTTGAACATTAGTAGTTCCTAATATCCCTGGGATCAACTCGGGAAAGCCAGGGATAGAAATAGGTGGCTCCCTGCCATTAGACCAAGCATCCCACATCTCCAACATGCGACATCTCAGTCTGCAATTTTCCTCAGCAGTGGTTGATTCCGATTGTGGGATAACTAATGGGAGGCTATCCTTGGGTTCGACAATAGTCAGATGACTTTCAGAGTTCATTGCAATGCTCCCTTTTGATCATGTGAAATAATGGTGTGGCGCCAGAATACCACCGCAAAATCCAACTACCTTAAAAATAGATCCTGAGCTCATCATAGACAGAAAACAGGTTAGTTTGAGATATTAACTTATAGGGAATCACACGCTGGGGGATGCGATGCACCTAAATAGCCAAACATTTTCTAGGATATTTTGCAACAGCTATGTGTTTCATCCCAGCTTTAATGTTTCACTCTTTTCTTTCTTGATTATTTTATTTTAAGGTTATGATCGAATCCTATATGGAATGCCTACGTATCATGACGCCGCATGAATCAGACCATCACGTAGTTAAAGGAATAGATATAGAGTAACAAAGTGAAATTTTCATTTCATTACTAAAGGTAACTCTTTTTGTTTTTCATTACAAGTAATTTAAAGTACCGAAAACCATAAAAAATCACAGACTCCAAACAAACGACAAAACAACTTAAACTTCTAGAAAGCAATAAAATACAGACTCGAAAACTAAAACATCAAAAGTAAATGAGGGCTTCTGTTGGTCTTCTCGGGACCTGTGGTGCATTGACTGGTCTTTGTGCTGGCCTCTGTGCAATGCCTTCATGAAGCCGGTCCAAATTATCCATCACCTGGTGGATGAAAGTTATCATAGAGGCAAAAAACATGGAGGTAGTCATGCATTCGCATTTGTGACATTTCGCCACGACATAGCCGACTATTTCTTGGATCCTGGCTCTGATAACCCCTTTCTCCTGTAGAAGGCGCCCAATTTGTTGTGCCCGTGCCTCCAACACTTGGGTGTTTGTGTTGTTCTGATCCTGTAGCTATTGCACGGTTCCTTCCAATTGGCAGATTCGTGCATAACAATGCTCCCTTTCTGTTTCAAAATCTTTAGTTTGTTGGACCATTTCATTCCCCATGGAAAACAATTTTTCCTTCAGGATTGCCATTTCTTTTCTATACTTCTGCCTCAAATGATGGGCATGTTCTTCTGCTCCCCTGGCTAACTTGGTTTGGGCATCTAGCAGGCCTTTTTTAACTTTAGTCAAATCAAACGCATACTCATGAACCTTCGTCATTAGGTTGCTGATGATCTTTTCATCCCTTTCACTTCTTATAAGTATTGTGGCACCTATTTTCAAAATCCGGAGTTGGGCACGGAGCGCCTCGTTTTCTCGGGTTAACTATTTTTTTTCGCCTTCAACTACCTGTGCTTGTAACTCATTGTCGAATTCAAAGTTCCTCAATTTTTCTTTCAAAGTGCGGATAGTGTCCTGATATTCTTTTTCTTTCTCTCCCCAAGCTAACCTTTATTGAGTTTTATCATCGAAAGCTTGAACATGAGGCCTTTTGGAAGGTCTTTCCGGTCGAGTTCTGTTTCTTCATCAATGCCATTTCTCTTTTCAAACCATGATGCATAGCCTGGATCTACTTCGCCTTTGGCTAGATCAGGAACTTGAGTATCTTCTTTCAAATACCGACACACATTGCAATTTTGTTGAATCAAGGCTTCAGGTAATGGAGCTTCAGGGTGCAATTCAATAACCTGGGTACTCATGTCTTCATACTCAGGTACTATTTGATACCGACCCAACTGCCTCAGGGTCCTTTGGGGTGCATAGGGTTGGACACCTTTCAGGCCCATTACCAGCAAATGATTTCTTCTAGCTGACATGTGTATAACCTCCTTGATAGGAAGCCATCCCAGAGTCCACTCTATCTGATTTGCCCGTAAAGTTCTCTGATGGTCGATCCAAGCTTCAACTACCTCCATGGAATTGTAATCTTTTACTCTTTCTTCATAGCTTTTGATGAAATTGGTTTTGTCAGGACCATAGCTCATGAATTTCGGGTGATGACGAAGGTGTTTGATTAGCCACATTTGGAGAATAATGTTGCAACCTTCGAAGAATGTTTTCCTCGACTTGCACTGTGTTAAAGCTCAGTAAATATCAGACATTATGAGCAGATCTAGAGTGTGATCCTTTTTCTTAGTCAAAACTTGGGAAATTCTAGCCACATGAACATCAATGATCCCTTTTGCATTTGGAAATACCATTACACCCATGAATGCCACTACGAAAGCTATTCGGTGGTGAATTCTCTAGGTATCCTTGTCTTGTTTTTTGTTTAGACCCTTTTCATGTGTTTCGAACCTGTTTGGAAAGCCATATCTATAGTACAAGAGATAGAACGAGCAACAGCCATCAACCACCCGGCTCTTTCTAAGTTGTTTGCTGATGGATATGAAATCAATTAAGCGATGCACTGACATGGGCCTTGAGAAGATGAGTTGTTCGTTCCTTAAATCCCGACCAAAACCCGTATACCCTACTATTTCTTCAAGGGTAGGAATGAGCTCAAAATCTGAGAAACGAA
This sequence comes from Nicotiana paniculata, assembly GCA_005239505.1. Taxonomy (NCBI): domain Eukaryota; kingdom Viridiplantae; phylum Streptophyta; class Magnoliopsida; order Solanales; family Solanaceae; genus Nicotiana; species Nicotiana paniculata. The sequence continues at coordinate 12,549 of ML349979.1, read as the reverse complement.
ATACATTATGAACCGGGTCTCAAAAAGTTACTAAAGCTTTGATCAATTCATCTCTTGGTTTAACCTTCATGATGTCAATGAGAGCCCATAATTGCTCAACTACCCATTCTTTACCCTCTTTGTCTAGGTCATGCCACCACATTCGGAGTTGTACGGGAGCTTCCTCTATGATATTCAGTTGCGGATTCTGGACAGTACTCGTTTTGCTCCTGTGAACGGGTAGGGTTAAGATTTCTTCTAATTTTGAAAGGAAAAGACCAAAAAATTCTTTTTACAAAGATCAATTTTAATTTTCAAAAGACACCTCTCGTACAAAGTGGCTATTTGCACAACATTGACCAAAACAGTCATTTTTGCAAAAGTGGCCCCTTCTTACTTTTGAATAAAGTTTTGAGGTCGAGGTAGGGTAATTTTCTAGGAAAAGTGACAGACACATCCATTCTTAATGAAAATATCCCTTTGACAATGTAAAGTGTTCTAAGGCTTTTGGCAAGAACGGTACAAGACTTAACCGAAGCTGGGTCGATTTTTTTATTTTTTTAATTTTGAAAAGTGGGGTCGACATCGATAAGGTTTGCCTACGTATCTCACATCCGGTGAGAATCAGACCCACGTAGTTCGGTCAGTTTTGACACAACTTGAAAAATATGATGTTGACTCATTTTCACTTATTTCTTTTTCTCTTCTTTTTTTTTGAAAAATTTTGACAGAGTTTCGAGGTATTTTTCATATATCAAGGTTTTCGAAACTAGTAAATTTTCTATCCTCCCTTGATCTTGGCTTTTCTATTGTTTTCTTTTTTAACCGGTCAACAAACAAGCCGAAACAAATAATGTACACATAGCAGGTAAGATGCATCAGGATGGTCTTTTTGTTTTTGGGTACACCTGTACTAGACAAAACCAACCCCTATGTTGAGTCCCCTAAGTCAAAAATGCACATGATGCAAATACGCGTTCCTACTAGGGGTGTTGCATGAGGTTTTGTCACTCTAGGTTTAAACTTGGGGCTTTGTTCTAGACCCGGCTTACCCGAGCGGACAAATCGAGCCGAGGTGGGAGCAACCTACCGATATTACGAAAGTCTATCCGACCTAGTGGCTGATCCATCCTCGTTCTTACTTGGTATGACCTCTACCATAAAGGCGGGCCACGCGAACGTGTGCACCAATTTTTAGAAGACTCAGGAGGGATGCATACGAAGACAGTTTAAATATAGTTTATATAAATATCAAAGCGGTAAATAAATGACATTTAGCACATTAGGCACAGAAGGACATTAATTTACGAAAACCAAGTAAAATCATATTAAAACTCGAATTCTTGAACCCTGAACCAGAGATTCTAGGTTCGGTCCCCAGCAGAGTCGTCAGAGCTATCACACCTCATTTTTACCCGAAAGGTGGGGTATAGGGAGTTTTTCCAATTAAAGTGACATAATCGAAATGGGATTATTTTATTTAATCAAAGTCTCCACTTGGGATAATTATATGGTGTTCCAAGTCACCAGTTTATTTTAAATCCCAAATTGAAGAAAATTTTACTTCGTTTAAAGTCCACGAAACCAAAAAAACTAGGTAAGGAATTCTGTTAACCCGGGAGAAGGTGTTAGGCACTCCCGAATTTCGTGGTTCTATAACGGTCACTTAATGATTCATATTTGGCTTATTTTGTCTAATTACTGATTTTAGGGCCTATGTTTATTTTCATCTTTTACCGTTATTAATCACTTGATTTGTCTAAAGGATTACCTTAATGTGAGTTAAACGTACGTATACCCTTTTAGTTTGGTGTGTCAAAAATCATGTCACGCGTACGTGTACACAATTCACGATGTTTGGTTTATTTAAGAAAAATAGTCAAAGCCGTGCGAACGCGTACCTTGGATTTATTTGAAATCGGGATCACGTCACGCGAACATGTACGCAATCACGATAGTAGTTTAAAATCCGCGCCCAAAAGCATTTCTAGGAGTATTTAATTAAGGCGCTTTATTTACTAAGGGTGTTTGACCATGGTCACGCGAACATGTACCTTGGTTTATTTTGGTATCACAACTATGTCACGCATGTATGTCCATAATTCTAATTACTAATTTGATTATGAGCACCTAAAGTCATGCTTATGTTTCTAATCCTACGTCGTGTATCTAGGTGTAAAAGGTTCAATACTAATGTGACTTTCTTTGTATCTAATAGGGCGTGTTACCTGCAAACTGCTTATGAGGCCCAGATTTTTAGAAATTTGAGGCCTGATAAGGACTGAGTCCAAATGAACTATGGCCCATGATTATGTTGTCCATTGTTTGGACTCTACCACTGAACTAATCAAGAAGAATTTGGGCATGTTTGAGTCCAATTGGACTCTGACCCAATTCAGCATTTAATCATTCAAACAAATTTGATTCAAAAAGGTTTTGGGCCTAGTAATGAGTCCAAAGGACTCTGGACCAATATCCATTTGTGGACAAATAAATGAAATTCAAAAGATAAAATTTTTGGGCCTGATGATGAGTCCAAGTGAACCCTAGCCCACTATATGTTTCTGAAGGCATTTTGAAATAAAATTTATAAGGACATTTATAACATTTGCCTATATTTCGTTTATCTTTCAAAGCAGAATAAAAAGAGCTTTGAATAAATCGAAATTTTTTGCCAAATTTTGGACATTCTCCCTACTGATTTGCCTAAGTTTTTATTTTTCAAAATGTAGGTTTTCAAACTTATTTGTATTTCAAAATCTTAAAGTGTGATGGACATTTGATCAACTCATTTGATTTAGTAAAAAAAATCAGAACACAATTCCATAAACCCAGTTGCTTTTGGGCCTGAAAATGCATTACGGTCACTTTTTAATTTACTTGGAAAATGCAGTGAAAATTATTACATTTTTGCCATCTGAACTAATAATAAAACTGCCTATGGATATTTGACAAATTTTATGTAAAATGATCTATGTGATACCATTGCATATGAACATATAGATTTTATGAGTATATGACTCTTTAAGCAGATTTTGTAAATTTCAGAACATTTTCAAACTAATAGTGTAACGACCTGGTCGGTCGTTTTGAGAGTTAGCGCCCCGATCCCCTAATAACTGCTTTTCCAACATTTATATCCGCTTATGGGACTTGTCGGAATGACTAATCATGAATTTTCGGAGAGGTTTTGGACACATAGTCCCTATATATGAGTTTAAGCTTTAAAAAATAGACCGTAGTTGGAACTGTGTGAAGATGGACTCGGAATGGCATTCCGTCGACTCCTTTAGCTCCTTTGGGTGATTTCGGGGTTAGGAGCGTGTTCAGAATGTGTTCTCGATGTCTGTAGTAGATTTAGGCTTGAATTGGCGATTTCGGCCGATAGGTGAAATTTTGATATCGGGATTGGAATGGAATTCCGAGAGTGCTAGGCCCGTAGTTTCATTTATGAAATGTGTGTAAAATTTGAGGTCATTCGGACTAGTTTTGACGTGATTCAGCATCGGTTATGGATTTTGGAAATTTCATAAGTTCTTAGGCTTGAATTCATGCATAATTGGCGATTTTGATGTTTTGTGATGTGTTGTGAAGGCTCAACTAAGTTTGGATAAGGTATTAGGACATGTTGGTAAGTTTGGTTAAGGTCCCGAGGGGCCTCGGGGATGTTTCGGATGCTCAACGGGATGATTTTGGACTTAGAAACCAGCTGAAGCACTGCTGGTACTGGTGTTTCGCACCTACAGAAGGGGAGGTGCGGACGGGGACCTCGCAGGTGTGCAATTGATCTGGGTCAGTCAGGCTCACAGGTGCGTCAGGAGTTCCGCAGATGCGGCCGAGTGATCGTAGGTGCGGCCCCAACCCTTTTAGTTAGATTTCGCACTTGCGATGTATTTTCCGCAGGTGCGGTCGAAGGGGGCACAGGGCGGGATCGTTGGGCAGTTTATACAAAATTTGAGGGTTTGCAATTTATATTTTCTAAAACGATTGGGAGCTCGGGGTTAGGCATTCTGAGTGGGTTGTGAAGAGAAGACTCATAGGTAACGATTCAACCTTATTTCACTTGTATAACATTAATCTATAGCAATTTCTTCAATATAATCAATGAATTTGGGTGAAAAATCACGAAAATGGGAGGAAGGTTCCCCAAATAGAAATTTGAGAATTTAATGAGACTTTGATGTAGGTTTTCGATGATTCTTGTTCGAGTGAGTTCGTGAGTGAATGGGTGTTCTAAATTTGTAACTTTCACTCGATTCTGAGACGTGGGCTCGGGGGACTTTTTGGGGAGTTTTTCTAATTTCGCGTATTAGCCTTGAACTAACTAGCTAGGTGTATTTCTTACAATGATATTTACATTATGCAATTGAATCGAATGGATTTGGGCACTTCAGAGTTGGGTACTCGTTGCAAGAGCGTGGTTTTGAGTTGAGTAGAGCAGTCGAGGTAAGTTGCTCTCCTAACTCTGTGTTGGGGACTTCCCTTAGGTTGTTTTGATACTGTTTGTTATATGGACGTCGTGTACATGAGGTGACGAGTACGTACACGTACACGGGCCATTGTTGCTAAACTTCCATTTTTCCTTCCATGCCATAAATCATTCCACTCTTTACATTGTTTAATGTGTTAATTGTGTAGTTTAGATTAGGAAGGAGCATGTCTACCTGTTTTACCTGAGTTTCCTATTTGATACTATGTGCACCATGCTTATTTAGTCCTATCCTTTGTCTTGCCTGTGACTTTTGTCCTAAAGTGTTTAAATCAACCTTATCCGGCATTCATTCGCATTTCATATTTAAATTGGGACTAAAGACGTATTATGGGAGATCCCCCTGTACTGCATATTAATTTTGGGACAAAGGACGTATTCCGGGAGCTTTCCCCCTGTACTGCATATATTAATTGGGATTACAGATGTATTCGGGGAGCTTTCCCCCAATACTGCATATTTATTTTCGGACTACGGACGTATTCCGGGAGATCTTCCTGTACTGCATAATCATTTGGAACTACGGGACGGTATCCTGGGAGATTCCACTTTGTGATATATTATGTTGAGCCGAGGATTTTCTTTACTATAAACATATATTATTTTTCTTAAATTGTTTACTGTAGACATTACCTATCTTTTGTACCGTTTTAAACTGACTTATTTAGAAATCCAGTAGAGCCTTAACCTGAACTCGTCACTACTTAACCGTGGTTAGGCTTGGCACTTACTGGGTACCAAATGTGGTGTACTCATGCTCTTTCCTGCACATGTTTTCGTGTGCAGATCCAGGTACGAGCTATCACCCTCGTGGTTAGTCGCTGCTGCTGATTCCAGGAGACTGCAAGGTATTTCTGCCGCGTCCGCAAAATCCTCTGAGTCTCCTTCTATTCTATCTTGTAGAGACATTCTTATGTACTTTCAAGTTTTTGTTAGACCTACAATAGTGTTAGAATCTTGTGACCGTCTGTGATATTCCAAGTTTTGGGAATCTATGTTTTGTATGAGTCGAGCGGCCAGTACGTTACTTATGTCATTGCCCCTATTCCACTTTATTTCTTGAATTTTAATTAAAATTTTCCCCGTTATAGTAGGTTACCTAGTCGTAGAGACTAAGTTCCGTCACGACACCTTCAGAGGGTAAATCGGGTCGTGATAAGTTGGTATCAAAGCGTCTAGGTTCATAGGAGTCACAAGCCACAAGCCGATTTATTAGGGTCTCGTGGATCGGTACATAGACGTCCGTATCTATCTTCGGGAGGCTATGTAACTGTTAAGAATAATCATATTTCTTTGATTTCCTTGTCGTGCGAGTTATTGACATCAAAAATTCTAAAATTCTATTCTATTCATTCCCACAGATGGTGAGGACCCGTACTGGGAGGACGGATGACCAGGCACCTGAGCCCCTTGCCAGAGCATTCCGAGCACCCGCGAGAGCAGGGACAGAGGATCCTACAACAGCTCCAACTGGAGAGCCGCCACAGGAGGTCCATATTGCTGCTCCAGCCTTACAGGAGACATTAGCTCAGTTCATGAGCATGTTCAGCAGTCTAGCTCAGGCTGGACTACTTCCGATAGCTCCCGCTACATATCAAGATGGGGGAGGGGCATAGACTCCCGCAGCCCGCACCCCTGAGCAGAGGGTCCAGGATGATCAGGCCCCAGAGTATATTCCTATGCCCCCAGTGGCTCCGGTACAGCATGGGACCAGGGTAGCTGCTTCTGAGGCAGAGCAACTCAGACTTGAGAGGTGCAAGAAGTACCACCCACCTATTTTCAGCAGACTAGCTTCAGATGATGCTCTAGGGTTTCTTGAGAAGTGTCATTGTATTCTCCGCACTATGGGCATTGTGGAGACCAGTGGGGTTTCTTTCACCGTTTTCCAGCTGATAGGAGCGTCATATCAGTGGTGGCGGTCCTATGAGCTAAGTAGTCCGGACGAGGCAGCCTTAGTCACTTGGACTTAGTTTTTAGAGCTGTTTCTGCGAGAGTATGTCCCTAAAAGCCTTAGGGATACTTGGTGCATGGAGTTCGAGCAGTTGCGCTATGGTGCTATGACTATGTCAGAGTATGCAGTCCGTTTCAGTGAGTTTGCTCGACATGCACCAGCCTTGGTTGCCACAGTCAGAGAGCGGGTTTGCCGCTTCATTGAGGGACTTCACCCTAGTATTCAGACCAGTGATAGTTGGAGATGGATATCACTTATTAGCAGGCAGTGAGTATTTCCAGGAGAGTAGAGGGCATGTTCATCCGGGACCGAGAGGAGAGAGAGGCCAAGAGGTATCGAGAGACTGGCCATTTCTCAGGAGCTCGTGCACCAGCAGCACGTTAAGGTAGAAGATTTGTGGGTCGCTCTGTTCATTCATCCCTTCCAACAGCCAGCGGTATTCCAGCTCCTCCTAAACCTCAGGAATTCTATTATGCACCGCCAATATCCAATGTGCCTCCGGTTCAAGGTGCTATTACAGGCCAGCCCAATAGGTCAGATCCTATTCAGTCTCAGCCGCAGCGTCCTCCGAGGGATTGTTTTGAGTGTGGTGACACTCGTCACATGATTAGAGATTGCCCCAGGTCCAGGAGGGGTGCACCTCCACAGTCTTATCAGCTATTAGCCTCCACAGTCTTACCAGCCTCCACAGTCTTATCAGCCTCAACGCGCTCCGCCGGGTCCTCTGACTATTCTTATGGCCCCAGCTGCCACTCCACCTCCTCAGTCAACTTGAGGTGGAGGCCGGGGAGGTAGAGGTCACCCTAGAAGGGTAGGCCATGACAGATACTATGCCCTTCCATCCCATTTTGAGGTTGTTGCTTCAGACTCAGTCATCACAGGTATTGTCCCTGTTTGCCATAGGGATGCATCATTATTATTTGATCCAGGATCTACGTATTCATATGTGTCCTCTTATTTTGCTCCACATTTGGGGGTATCTCAGGATTCTTTGAGTTCTCATGTTCTTGTATCTACTCCTATGGGAGACTCTCTAGTTGTGGACCGCGTATATCGGTCGTGTTTGATTTCTCTTATTGGTTTTGAGACCAGGGCTGATTTGTTATTACTCAGCATGGTAGATTTCGATGTTATCTTAGGCATGGACTAGTTGTCGCCCCATTATGCTATTCTTGATTGTCACGCTAAGACCGTGACGCTGGCTATGCCAGGCTTGCCGAGATTAGAGTGGAGAGTTACCTTAGAGTATACTCCCCGCAGGGTCATTTCATTTCTTAAGTCTCAGCGGATGGTTGAGAAGGGGTGTGATGCGTATTTGGCCTACGTGAGAGATGTCAGTGTTGATACCCCTACAGTTGAGTCAGTCCTAGTAGTGAGGGTCTTTCCTGATGTATTTCCAGCTGATCTTCTGGGTATGCCGCCTGACAGAGATATTGATATCGACATTGATTTGTTGACGGGCACTCAACCCATTTCTATTCCTCCTAACCATATGGTTCCTCCTGAGTTGAAGGAGTTGAAGGAGAAGTTACATGAGTTGCTTGATAAGGGTTTCATCAGGCCTAGTGTATCACCTTGGGGTGATCTAGTGCTATTTATGAAGAAAAAAGATTGATCTATGCGTATGTGTATTGATTATCGGCAGCTGAACAAGGTTACAGTGAAGAACAAGTATCCTTTGCCTCGCATTGATGATTTATTCGACTAGCTACATGGTTCTAGAGTATTCTCTAAGATTGACTTGAGATCTGGCTATCATCAACTGAATATTCGGGAGTCGGACATCCCAAAGACTTCCTTCAGGACGAGATATGGTCAACATCAGTTTCTTGTCATGTCATTTGGGCTGACCAATGCCCCAGTAGCTTTTATGCATTTGATTCACAGTGTGTTCTGGCCTTACCTTGATTCCTTTGTCATTGTGTTTATTGACGACATTCTGGTGTATTCCCGATCACGTAAAGATCATGAGCAGCACTTGAGGACCGTGCTTCAGATTTTGAGGGAGAAGAGATTGTATGAGAAATTCTCTAAGTGTGAGTTTTGGCTTGATTCAGTGGCATTCTTGGGCCACATAATGTCTTGTAATGGGATCAAAGTAGATCCAAAGAAGGTGGAGGCGGTGTAGAGTTGTCCTAGGCCGTCATCAACTACAGAGATCCATAGTTTCCTTGGTTTAGCAGGGTACTACCATCGCTTTGTAGAGGGGTTTTCATCTATTGCAGCACCTATGACCAGGCTGACCCAGAAGGGTGCTCCGTTCAGGTGGACCGAGGAGTGGGAGGAGATCTTTCAGAAGCTCAAGACAACTTTGACTTCAGCACCAGTATTACTATTGCCTACAGGTTCGGGGTCCTACACTATCTATTGTGATGCCTCGAGGATTAGCCTTGGGGTTATTGATGCAGGACGGTAGGGTGATTGCCTATGCGTCCAGGAAGTTGAAGGTGCATGAGAAGAATTATCCGGTTCATGACCTCGAGTTAGCAGCAATTGTTCACGCCTGAAGATCTGGCGTCATTATTTGTACGGTGTTCCCTATGAGATTTTTACGGATCACCGGAGTTTGCAGCATTTGTTCAGGCAGAAAGACCTCAATATGCACCAGTGGAGATGGTTGGAGTTACTAAAGGACTATGTCATCACTATATTATACCACCCGGGGAAGGCCAATGTGGTGGCCGACGCCTTGAGTCGCCGGGGGGAGAGTTTGGGGAGTTTGGCATATCTTCGGGCAGTTGAGAGGCCCTTAGCCTATGATGCTCAGTCCTTAGCCAGTCAGTTTGTGAGATTGAATCTTTCAGAGCCTCGTCGGGTTTTAGCTTGTGTGGTGGCCCAGTCTTCTCTTTATGACCGCATTCAAGAGTGCCAGTATGATGATCCCCACCTTTTGGTTCTTCAGTATAGGGTTCGGCGAGGTGACGCCAGGGATGTGACTATAGGAGATGATGGTGTGATAAGGATGCAAGGTCGGATCTGTGTCCCCAATGTGGATGGGTTTCGTGAGTTGATTCTTGGGGAGGCCCATAGCTCGCGGTATTTCATTCATCCGGGTACCGCGAAGATGTACCAGGATCTGAGACAACATTATTGGTGGACNGAGCTTCCAGAGTGGAAGTGGGAGCGGATCACCATGGACTTTGTGGTTGGACTTCCTCGGACTTTGAAAAGTTCGATGCTATTTGGGTGATTGTGGATTGGCTGACCAAGTCAGCCCATTTCATTCCAGTGTTGACTACATACTCCTCCGAGAAGTTGGCGGAGATTTATATCAGAGAGATTGTTCGCCTCCACGGTCTTCTGGTATCTATCATCTCAGAAAGAGGTACACAGTTCATTTCACGGTTCTGGAGAGCCGTTCAACAGGATCTAGGCACCAGGGTAGAGTTGAGTACAACCTTTCACCCTCAGATTGACGGGTAGTCTGAGCGCACGATTCAGATTCTTGAGGACATGCTCCGTGCCTGTGTGATGGATTTTGGAGGGTCATGGGACCGATACTTTCCACTTGCATAGTTTGCTTATAATAACAGCTACCAGTCCAACATTCAGATGGTACCGTATGAGGCTTTGTATGGTAGACAATACCGGTCCCTAGTGGGATGGTTTGAGCTGGGCGAGGCCCGATTGTTGGGTACAAATTTGTTCCAGGATTCCCTTGACAAGGTGAAGGTGATTCAGGAGAGACTTTGCACAGCTCAGTCCAAGCAGAAGAGTTATGTGGACCGGAAGGTTCGTGATTTGGCATTTATGGATGATGATCGGGTTTTTCTTCGGGTATCGCATATGAAGGGCATCATGAGGTTCGGGAAGAAGGGTAAGCTGAGTCCAAGATTTATTGTTCCTTTTGAGGTATTGCGTCATGTTGGGGAGGTTACTTATCAGCTAGCCTTGCCTCCCAACCTAGCAGGAGTTCATCCGGTATTCCACGTCTCTATGCTCTGGTAGTATCACGGTGACCCGAATCATGTTTTTGATTTCAGTTCAGTCCAGTTGGACAAGTATTTATCATATATTGAGGAGCCAGTCGCTATATTGGATAGACAGGTCAGAAATCTCATGTTGAAGAATATTGCATTAGTCAAGGTTCAGTGTAGGGGTCAGCCGGTCGAGGAGGTGACTTGGGAGACCGAGCAGGATATGCGCAGTCAATACCCTCATCTTTTCACAGCTTCAGGTATGTCTCTTTACTCGTTCGAGGACAAATTATTTTCTTAATAGGGGGAGAATGTAACTACCCGATCGGTCATTTTGAGAGTTAGCGCCCCAATCCCCTAATAAATGCTTTCCCCACGTTTATATCTGCTTATGGAACTTGTCGGAATGATTACTCATGAAATTTCGGAGAGGTTTTGGACACACAGTCCCTATATATGAGTTTAAGCTTTAGAAAATGGACTGTAGTTGCAACTGTGTAAAGACGGATCCGGGATGGAATTTCGTCAACTCCGTTAGCTCCGTTGGGTGATTTAGGGATTAGGAATGTGTTCAGAATGTGTTCTCGAGGTCTGTAGTAGATTTAGGCTTGAATTGGCGAAAATTAGAATTTCGGTGATTTCGGCCGATAGGTGAAATTTTGATATCGGGATCGGAATAGAATTCCAAGAGTGGATATAGGTCCGTAGTGTCATTTATGACCTGTGTGTAAATTTTGAGGTCATTCAGACTAGTTTTGACGTGTTTTGCACCGGTTGTGGATTTTTGATATATCATAAGTTCTTAGGCTTGAAGCCATGCATAATTGGCGATTTTGATGTTATGTGATGTGTTGTAAAATCTTGACTAAGTTGCATAAGGTATTAGGAGTGGTTGATAAGTTTTGTTGAGGTCCCGAGGGGATGTTTCAGATGCTTAACGAGATGATTTTGGACTTAGAAACCAGCTGAAGCACTGTTGGTACTGGTTTTCGCACCGGTGGAAGGGGGCTCGCAGGTGCGGACGGGAACCTCGTAGGTTCGGAATTGACCTGGGTCAGTCAGGCTCACAGCTACGGCAGGAGTTCCGCAGATGTGGCCCAGTGACCGCGGGTGCGGCCCCAGCCCTTTTATCGCACCTGCGAGGTATTTTCCACAGGTGCGGGACCGCAGGTGTGGTCCAAGGGGGCGCAAGTGCGGGATCGCTGGGCAGTTTATACCAAATTTGAGGGTTTGAAATTCATATTTTCTAAAATGATTGGGAGATCAGGGTTAGGCGAATCTGAGTGGGTTTTCAAGAGAAGACTCATAGGTAATGATTCCTAACCTTATTTCACTTATATATCATTAATCTATAGCAATTTCTTCAATATAATCAATGAATTTGGGTGAAAAATCATGAAAATGGGAGGAAGGTTCCCAAAATACAAATCCGAGAATTCAATGAGATTTTGACGTCAGTTTTTGATGATTCTTGCTCGAGTGCATTCGTGAGTGAATGGGTGTTCTAAATTTGTAAACTTCACTCGATTCCGAGATATGGGCCCGGGGGGCTTTTGGGCAATTTTTCTAATTTCGCGTATTAGCATTGAACTAATTAGCTAGATTGATTTCTTACATTGATATTTACATTATGCAATTGAATTGAATAGATTTGGGTCATTCGGAGTCGGGAACTCGTGCCAAGAGCGTGGTTTTGAGTTGAGTAGAGCAGACGAGGTAAGTGGCTTGCTTAACTCTGTGTTGTGGACTAACCCTTAGGTTGTTTTGATATTGTTTGTTGTATGGACGCTGTGTACGTAAGGTGACGAGTACATACACGGGCCATTGTTGCTAAAATTCCATTTTTCCTTCCATGCCATAAAACATTTCACTCTTATTACACTTATTAATGTGCTAATTGTGTAGTTTAGATTAGGAAGGACCATGTCTACCTGCTTTACCTGAATTTCGTATTTGATACTATGTGCACCATGCTTAGTTAGTCATATCCTTTGTCTTGCCTGTGACTTTTCTCCTGAACTGTTTAAATAAACCTTATCCGGCATTCATTCGTATTTCATATTTAAATTTTGATTACGGACATATTCTGGGAGATCCTCATGTACTGCATATTTATTTTGGGACTACGGACGTATTCCGGGAGATCCCTTTGTACTGCATATTGGGACAACGGATGTATTCCGGGAGCTTTCCCCCTGTACTGCATATTTAAT
>ML349978.1:0-35120 GCA_005239505.1 Nicotiana paniculata | reverse complement strand
CCACTATTGGGTGGCTGGATGAGAGTATACATTCATTAAGGACAATGTGTTTAAGGCAATGTGATTGAATAAGGGTGTTTCATTGGTGTTACGACGCTCTCTTGTTGGATCGACTGCTGATATTCAAGGTTTCTTGTTGACACAGAGGAATTATGGAGGTATCCATCGTGAAATGATAAAGTATTAGGGGCATGTTATATATTTGAGTGGTGGAATTGGGATCAAATATGGTAACTGGTGCGCCTCATGGATTTTGAGACTGGGAGTTTTCATGAACAGACTATTTTTGTAGTTGTGAACTACGAGGATGCGAGCAAAGCTAGTCAGGTGTTAGTATAGGTCATGATTCAGTCATATGAACCTTTGGAGAGTTATCTACCTGTTGTGGATGACCAGAGTTGATTTAGAATATAATTATTGGTAGGATAGTATGGGTGTATGTTCTACACCTAGTCGGAATTGTTGACCCCAAATTGCTATTGTTGAGGGATGTACCATTTGATTGTCACTGAGCTTATTCTTGTTTTGGAGTGATCTATGAGTTACCTTTCGGTGTTCAGGAGTTGTGATCGTTGGTTATATATGTGCATAGGGTGTAGTTCTATCGGGGCTTTATAGCGAGATTTGAGTAAGGTAAGTAATTGGGTGTTGCAGGATTGAGACGTGTTGGTTATGTTCTTTTTGGTTCGGGTGGCATGGTATCTTCCGATTTCCCCATGGTTATGGCAATGCACTTTGAGTAATTGATGTCGAATTTCATATGGTTATTGATTTTGAGCAAGGTAGCTTGGAGTATGTCATGTGGTCCAGCGGTTGGATGGGATCAGGCTTTGCAGCTCAGTTAGGTAGAGGTATGATCGTTGGTGTCGGATTTGTGTGATATGGTTTCACGATGTGTATCAGGATTTTAGCATGATGTGGTAATGGCAAGAGTAAGGCAGGATAGTCCTCTCGTGCGAGTCTTCTCTATTTTATGAATTGAGCTCTTGGGATGTTGTTATTGAGTGCACGAGTTGCACAAGTTATGGATCTGGATGGTATTGATGCTGATCGGACGAATGGTTGCTGGTTTCTATGTGTTTCTTTCATCATCGACACCATATGAAGGTGTTTAAGCAAGGTTTTGTTTGATAAGAGGTTATTTACCGGTATTGGGTTGTTATGAGCAGCAATTGGGATTAGGAGTCATCGCTATGAGTGTTGAGTCATGCGGTATATTATGTGATTTAATCTTGTGTTGCGGATATGGTTTGATACAGCGTGTTCAGACTATTTCAGCTTATAGTCGTGGAAATTTGATCTTGTGAATGGACTCAGAAGTGGAAATTTAGTTCTAAGGTTTATGGGTCAGGATTGGATTTCGAAATTTCAACTGTGTTGTGCTATTAGACCTATATGGGGTATAGTGATGTGGGATCACCTCCGAATATGTGCATGGTAGGTTACACAGAAATTTTGGTGGTGTTTGGAACAACTCTAGGCACGTTCGAGGACGAACACGTGTTTAAGTGGGGGAGAATGTAACGACTCGGCCGGTCGTTTCGTAGAAATTTCATTATTATTCTTGTTTTTGCCTTGTCATATGTTGGTTATATTGTTTATGATGTGTTAGAGTTGGTAGGCTCGGAATTGGAATTGTTGTAACAAGAATTGAGTCATTTAGTCTTTAAAAATTGCCTTATAGTTGAAAAAGAGTTGACTTATTGGTAAACGATCTCGGAATGCGGATTTTTTTGGCTCGGATAGCTTCGTTAGGTGATTTGGGACTTAGAAGTGTGTCCGAAATATTTTTGTGATGCCCGGTGTAGAATTAAGCTTGAATTGGCGAAAGTTAGTTTTTGACGATTTCCGGTAGGCAGTGGAAAATAGGCTATCATAGTCGGAATGAAATTCTGACAGTTGGAACAGGTTTGTAATGTCATTTTGGTTATTTGTGCAAAATTTCAGATCAATCGGAGGTGTTTTGGATAGTTTCGGCATCGTTGATGGAATTTAGAAATTTCAAAGTTCATAGGCTTGAATTCGATGTGATTTTGGTATTTTGATGTTTCGAAGGCTCGACTAAGTTTGTATTGTATTTTGGGACGTGTTGGTATATTTGGTTGAGACTCCGAGGGCCTCGGGTGAATTTTGGAAGGTTAACGGATCAATTTAGACTAGAAGAAAAGTTGCTGCATTTTTTTCACTACAGCATGAACAGTACCGCGTGAACAGTACCGCGAAAATTCTGGACAGTGTATATATAACGAGCAGTCCGAGTTTTCTTCCATTTTTAAACGAGATTTGAGCTTTTGGAGCGATTTTGAAGAGGGAAGACGATTGTTCTTCATTGAGGTAAGGATTTTGGACCCAATAACTTGATTATATGTGATTAAGGACCAAATTAACAGTGTTTAATTGGGGAAAATCAGTAGAAAAAGGTAAAATTAGAGCTTGAGTTTAAGAGGGATTTTAGGGATGATTTGAGGGGTCAAACGGACTCCAATTTCAGAGTTCTTTATATGTACAGACTCGTGAGATGATGAGGACCATTTTCGTACAAAGGTTGTCGAGTTCCGAGACGCGGGCCCAGGGATCGGGTTTTGGCTAATTGCGGATTTTGTGCTAAAATTGATATTTTTCAATTGGAATTCATCCCCTTAGCATAATTTGATGTGAAAAATCTGAACTTGATAGATTTGGAGCACTCAGGAGTTGATTCGAGAGGCAAGCATGTTGCGGAATAGCTTTTCGGGCTAGTTTGAGGTAAGTAATGTCTTTAAATCCAGTCCTGAGGGTATGAAACCCCGGACTTTACATCCTTTCACGGATTTGGAGTGACGCACACACTGGATGACGAGTGTGGGGCGTGCACGAACTGAAAATTTGGAAATATGTTCCTTTTTAGGCAACTATTGAGTTGCGAAACTGCTTGTAAAGCATATGTTTATTAGTATTACTATGTTTTGTTATACTTGGGATGTAAGCCATGTTTGGGGCCTAGTGCCGATCTATTTTAACCCCTTGGGGGCTATTTTACTGATATTCCTCACTTTCAAACTATGATTTTACACTCAGTTTTTCTTGCTAAATTGTTTTGACACTCAGAGTTTGTTGATATTATTTCTTGAAATGAAATACTGTTTTGGGTCGAGAACCCCGTTTTATTTATGGCCCAAGTGGCGTGCTGAGAGTGTCTGACTGAGTGAGGCTGAGGGCCAATGTTGTGAGGATGTAATGAAATGAGAGAGGCCGAGTGCCTGAAAGAGATTGATGACATGATTTGGCTTGTTTATAGCGTTTGGGCTGTAAGAGCCCCTCCGGAGTCTGTACGCACCCCCAGTAAGCGCAGGTACCTACTGAGTGCGAGTGTCAGGTGCCGAGTGATGAGTTATTGGGAGGCATGAGTGACAGTGAGGTTGCCCGAGGGGATGATGCTGAGTGACTGTGAAATGTTGAGTGACTGTTATTGAGTGATGGTGAGGTGCTGAGTGACTGATTACGAGTGATGATTTTGCCCGAAGGGCGATTTAAAATGATATTTTGCTGAGCTTTTGATTTTGATTCGTTTCATCTTTCAAACTGATATTTTGGGAATTTTACTAAGAAATTTTGGAAATTTTACTTGTTTCAAGGATTTTTACGGAAACTGGTTTTCGAACTTATGTATACTTTATTGAGACTTGATATTTTACGGTTTTGTGGATTGGTGTATTTGTTGCTGTGTGTTTCTTATTCTTCATACTATGATTTATTTCCATTACTACTGAGTTTGTGTACTCATCATTACTCCCTGCACCTCTGTGTGCAGATCCAGGTACTCTCATCCCTTGCTTATGCTGAATCGGGATTTTATTGGTCTTCTTTGACCCGCGGGTGCGAATCGGTAGCTGTGAAACTAGCTAATGAAACCTGCGATGGATACTGAATAACCTCCTTTTACTTTCTCAATAATAAAGCCTTTGACTTTTGTATTCGTTCGCCAAATCTNATTTAAAGAAAAAGAAAGAGGGTGCGGGTCAAATCCGCATCTTTGCGCCCTTTACTTACTTCAAGGGATGGTGCGTCCGATACATGATTGGTTAATGACGATTCTCAACAGCATCTGTAAGATCTCGAGGCTTACTAGACGGAATTCGATCAAAAATGAAAACTACCGGTTCTGAGCAGTAGCCATATTCGTTCGTTATATGCAGCATTTACGGGATTTCGAGGTAGCTGTTCAGCGTCCGCAGCTTCTCCACTTCCCTTCTTCTTATAGTATTAGCATTGGATTCATAGACATTTATTAAGACATCAGCAGAGTTAGTTATATTCTTAGATGCTTGTGACCATGTTGACTCTAGTCCTGGGGGATTTGTTTAGACAGTAGATTATATTATTATGTTTGCTTAAAGACTTAGAGAAATTTTTTATCTCTGTTTCTCGTTATTATTGATTTTTGAGAAATTATGTTAAAACAAATGTGTAGTTATGTGATGGTTGGCTAGCCTAGTTCTACGATAGGCGCCATCACGACCTGTTAGGATTTAGGGTCGTGACACCCTTACTTTATAATTGATTCTTTTTCCAAATAATATTTATGATAACAAACAAATAATAAACAACAAAAAACTATTTGAGGAGTCTTTACTCTTTGTTGTAATGTGCATCTAATTGCTCCAGAAATATACAATTAAATAGACAGATGAGTAGTCGTTCCACCATTTGTGTAGGTTGTTGCTTATTCGACAAGAAATTTCACCACTTTAGGACAGTTATACAAGTAGAACACGATACGAGGATTAATTTCATCCTCACATAATCAATGCTGCATAAAGAAGTTGGTTCCAAGTATCAGGCAATCCAGGAAGGCACCAGTGGCTACAATCAACACCGGGGTGCTCGCCGCTGTAAGCTGATGGATGAGCATCTTTCCTTAATTGTGACAAAAATGTGATATCGAGGAGATAAACCGGTGTCTTAATCCGAGTTAATACTTTGTTAACGACCATTGCAGATGCTGGTAATCCTGCTGGATATGTTGATCCTGATAATGGAACTTGCTCTGAATTGCAGTTCCTTGTTGAGGAACTCCATTCTTTACCCCTGATCAAAATGTAAACATAATGTGTGACTCCTAAGCTCTTAGCTTTAAAAATTCATCATCTGCTATGCATTGGTCCCACATAAGTTTGGATCAGCTATATGAATTCTTTCTGATTATGTGCCTGTTTAAATTTATTGCGGGCGAGAATAATAGTAAAAATGAAAAGTTCTAAGTTATTTATGTTTCACACTCGCACAAGAATCTTTAATAGGCTAAAATACTCCTAAAAATAGGAACTAAAGTAAATGTATTGACATGATTACAATATATTCTCAACTACTAATTGGTAGCACGTATATATATATATTTTTTTTTCATTGTGCTTTTATCTTTTGCTACGTCATTGGTTCTAAGAGAATGTAGATCATTCGATATAACTTACTTCCATATGATTTTAGGTCTACCTCGTTCTCTTTTAACATCTTTACTCACCATGGATTCTATTACAAGATGTTGACAAAACCGAAAATATTACTTCATTTGTTTTATTTTTTGTGGCATTGCTACCTTATTAGTTCGTTCGGAAAGAAATGACATGTTGTTACATTTGAAAATAATTTAATTTTAAACTTTTCATTTAACATTAATGCATGCTTTAATATCCACATAAGTTTCACGATATTTTTAAAATCAAAGTTTCAAAGGTCTACTTTTTTTCAAAATATTCTATTCAAGCAAACTCCGTCATATAAATTGAAACAGAGAATAGTTGAACATGGCGTTTTGTCAAAGTAAGGAAGAGGAAAGTGCAGGGAAAATTAAAGGGGGTTAACACTTACATATAATGAGTGGGAGAAATGCCCTGGAAAAAGACTTTGGTTTTAGAAGAATCAATATTTTGATCAATCCATCTTGCCAAGTTGTTAGGCCTTTGTAAAATGCCATCAAACGGTCCATATCTTTTAACACTTTCGAGCCATCTTGCACATAGTCCCATCTGCAACATTAGACATTGGTTATAACAAGGGAATCAAATTTTATTTACAAGATTATTTGATCTAAAGGTAGAGAGGTCTTGACTATTGTTTTTTCTTCACAGGATTATAAATTGTTTCTTTGCGACTATCTCTTGAAGGGGGCTCGAAGCAACGGAAAAGTACATTTTCATGAGGGTTTGAACTACCATCGCCTATAGAGGCGGATTTGAGATTTGAAGGTCGCGGGTTCACTTTTGGATTCAGCCAAAACTTGATTTGTATATACTATATAGGGTGGTCACTGCTAATATATCACTATTTTTTAAAGATATATACATGAAATTTTTGCCGAACTTTAGTACGGGTGCCGGTGACCCCTGTATATATAGCATAATAAGTTCGCCTATGATCGCCAATACTAGGTATGACTATCTATATTGAAGAATTAATCTAAATACTCCTCCACCTAGCTCCCTAATTTAAAAATAATTACCGAATGTATAATATATATATATATATATATATATATATATATATATATATATATATATATATATATATATATATATATATATAAAATCAAAGTAATATATGTGTAAATTTAGTGTAAAATCTATGTATATTTGTCTTAAAAAAATAAAACAGTAAATCCACGTAAAGATCCCGTCTATCATTTGTCTTTCTGGACCCGCCAGGTCAGAAGCCTTTTAAAACTGGGGTATGCATTTCCTTTTCTATATAGGAAAAAGGCAGCCTAGTGCACGAAGCATCTCGCATTTACGCAGGATCCAGAGAAGGGCCGCACCCCAAGGAGTGTGATGTAACCAGCCTATCCTAATGCAGCATCAGCCGCTAATTCCACGGCTCGAACTCGTGGTCTATGAATCACACGGAGATAATTTTACCTTTGTTCCAAGGTCCCTTCTCGGTATATATCTTTTGAATTTTCTTAAGAGGGCTGAAAGGAGAAAGGAAGATAGTTACCCTTGAGATTTTCCTTTGTGAGTCCACCAATGCCAAGAGTTGAAAATCAACATATCCATTCCTTTCCAAGCTTCACCTTGTTGAATAGAATCCAATTTCAACACTCGTCCAATGTTCTCTCTTACTATATCCACCAAATATGGGGTTCGATAAAGAAATAAAGTTACTCCATACTCCTGCAAATCATCAAGAGAAATTCAAGGGGGAAAATAAGGTTATTTTTAAACGGTTACCGGTATCCGATAACTTCAAAAAAATAAAATATACTTCTTCATTTTAATTTATGTGAACTATTTCCTTTTTTAGTCATTGTCAAAATAATCACCCTTTTCCTTATTTGGAAATAATTTACCTTTTATGCAATAATTTATAGTCACATAAAATATATATGACTCATTATACACTACAAGTTTAAAAGTCTTCTTTTTTTTTCTTAAAATCCGTGCTCAGTCAAATAGGTTTACATAAATTAAAATGGAGGGAGTATATGTATATATTTGTTTATATATTAAATAACATGTATATATTTTGATTGACGCATTAAAATTCAAATCTTAAGCAGCTACATTGTTCGATATATATAGGGGGGCACAATTTGACTTTTATGTGCTGCTTGAGTTCGATTTCAGCTCTAGCATTTGCTCAAATCTTTATTCTTGCCACTTTTAAATCTTAGGTGTGCCTCCGATGCTTTACCGATCTCCATGAAAAGGGTGATATATAACTAAGACAACATTATATAATGGGATAAAAAAAAGAAATCTCCTATCGGAACATAAAACCGAATACCCTTTGAAATTCAATAAATATGAGCACAAGTTGTCAACAAGAAATAGCAGAAGCTTTTATGAAAATCACCAAAGGATGTGGTGCACTGGAAGAGATTGCTTTTTCCATAATCAAAGGTCTGGGGTTCGAGCTCTGGGTATGGAAAACTCCTTGGTAGAGAGCGCTGCTCCAGAATGGAGATCTATGCGGCGCGAATCCGGATATAGTCGGGCTCCAATACAGATAGCAAACACCGAGTGAGAAAAAAAAAATTATATAAAAAAGAGTTAATACCCTCAAACCCACCTAAACTATATCATTTTTGTCCGTTTCCTACCTAAACTATCGAGTGTCCCCGAAACCCCGTAAACTATATCTCCCTTCATATAAAACCCCCCGTCGCTTGTGTGGTACAATATTTGAAATCAGTTCCTCAAAAGCACGTGAAGGTTGAAAATTAGCATGATTTGAGGCGCACCCGATAGCATGAATAACGGCTAATTAGCTCATTTCCTTTAAAAACTTATATTTTATCCATTTTTCTTTAAATTACACCATCTTCTCCATTATTTCACCTTTCTTCTCCATTTCTTTATCTTTCTTCACCATTTCTTCACCCTTTTTATCTCTTTTAATCTTAATCCATTTGAAATTCTATCTCTGTTTATTGAGTTTATATTTTATCTTTCGCATTTTATCCATCCTTCATTGTTAACCAAATTAATTTGAAAGAAGAACACCCATTGTAGAAGAGTAAAAGTAAAACTTGTACTGAAGCAATTATATTTGTAAATCTTCAGATTCTTCAAAGAATCGGAGGTCCCTTTTTCACCAGCAAAACTCTAAGCCCTAATTTTGTTCTGATTCACCAGCAAAACTTCACGTTTGTTCTCAATTCGACATAGCAGCGACTAGTTTTGAAGAAGAATCGATAGTAGCAACGAGTATTTTTTAAGAGAAATTGGAGGAAGATATCAACGACATAGCAGCGACTAGTTTCTGATGAGAGTCTCCCTCTCTGATGGGAACGGGTAAAAGACTTAGGGTAAAATATTTTATTTTACTGATATTAACGTGTGTACCCACTCTTTTTTTACTAAGAGTAATTAATTAATTTTAGGCTAATTAAGTGGATTTTAGGATTAATTAGATTATTTACCCACGTGGCACGCCACATAGCATGTTTTATAATTTAAAAAGAGCGTGTATCATACGTACTACACCATAAGAGACAGGGGGCGATGAGGGGGTTTTTATACAAAGGGAAATATAGTTCAGGAGGTGTTTAGGGACACTCGATAGTTTAGATAGAAAACTGACAAAAATGATATAGTTTAGGTGGGTACGAGAGTATTAACTCTATAAAAAAGCATGAGCAAGCAATACCTTTCAGTGTTAGGTTTGAGAATTTTACTAGAATT
This sequence comes from Nicotiana paniculata, assembly GCA_005239505.1. Classification (NCBI taxonomy): domain Eukaryota; kingdom Viridiplantae; phylum Streptophyta; class Magnoliopsida; order Solanales; family Solanaceae; genus Nicotiana; species Nicotiana paniculata. Next base: position 25,962 of record ML349978.1, on the reverse strand, counting down.
AGCAAAGGGGATGAAATATTTATACCTTGACAAGTGACAATCAAAAAGTCATTAGTAAAAAGTGCCATGAANTATATATATATATATATATATATATATATATATATATATATATATATATATATATATATATATATATATATATATATATATATTCATCTAATTATTTAAAATAATATTCTTATATTTACAAATTACATACAAAAAAACGAACTATATGCTACAGTAGCTAACAATTTGTTTAAGAATATTTTACTCAAACGAACTTTTTTGACAACTCAAATAATGGTAATATCGGTTATAGAAAATGAAAAGGCTAGTAAAAGAAATGAAATCGATAACGTTAAGTGATATAAAATAGATACAATATTATTAGTAAATAGTTGGTAAAACAAATGGTATTTGCTCCGACAAGAAAAAGGAACAACAAAATAACTTTTTATAACATATGCTCAACAAAAGAGTAAATATTAATGGGAAACAGCAGTTTCAAAGAATGTAGAAATTGTTGTTCACGCCTAGATCTGACAAGTCACGGGTTTTACTCAATTAAAAACAAACAAAATCCATAAAAATCTTTGTCTCCCTTGGACATTCTGCAAACGCTAAGAGGTCAACTTTTTCTTAAAAAATATCTTTTTATAAAATACGATGACAATGGTAAAGTTGTCTCCGTATGAATTCGAGTCGTGAAAATAGTCACTAATATTTACGTTACGATATTTTAAATCACACCCTTAAGGAACGACCCAATCCCGAATTCTGTGTTAAATGTCGGATATTTTGTTCACCTAGATACTTTATGTACTATGTATTATCTCTTTAAATTTTTTTTATATATTTACTTCTTTAAATTTTAAGACCTATTAATAAAAATTCTAGCTTCGCATCTTATTATAGATCTACATAGTGATGTACATAATTTGGTAATATCGAATTAGAGTACCGAAATTAAAAATTTTGATATTCGATATTTTTGTATTCGGCATGGTATTTGGTTTAAATTTTAAAAAAATATTGGTATTTGGTATTACACAAAACACATATTATTATTTATAACATAAATATAAAAATCTAAAATTTTACTTTTTTTTATTCTCTAAGTTCATCAATTAACTCTAAGCAAGTAACAAATACATTTCTAATGATCAACTTTATTCTTTTATGTACAATTTTTTCTTTCTGGGTTGATATGTGCTAATTTTAGACAAAATTTTTGTCAATAAATATTTTTAGTTTTGTACTTTTGAGTACTTTAATTTAGAATTACAGTCTATGACTCTATGCACTAACTAGTATTCAAACCGAATAAATCAAAGTTACCAAATTGAAAAAACCGAAACGGAAAGGAGAAATACCGAACCACACCGAATTTAATTAAGTACGGTATTGGTATTGCATTTAAGGAATCGAATACCGAAAATATAAAATCAAAATATCTAAATACCGTATCGTACCGTACCGTACCTACCGACCGACGAACTCTCCTAGATCTATATATACAAGCATAGAGCATTCTGTATAGTTCTGAATTTTGCACCAAGACAAAAAACTTAAAACGCGTATCATAGAACTAAATAAAAGTAATTCTAAGTTATGGAATCTATAATTAGGGGTACCATTGGAACATATAATAACACCAAAAACTACCAAACAAAGAAGAAAAATTAAAAAGAAATGGAGAGAAAAAAACCTGAAAAGTCACAGAAGAAATTGCTTCTTTTCTGGTAAAAGAAGTGGTGGCATTTTGCACCGACGAATGTAGCATACAAGCCAAAGATTCCCACATATTCAAACTCAATGAATCACCCACAAACATTATTTTCTTCCCTAACCATCTTTTCAAGAAATCTTTTCCATCAAATCTGCAAAAAAATATTTAAAAAAGTAAAGAAAACAAAAGTTATAGGGACCCCAATATATACCAATATCTCGGAAAGGGCAAAAAAAAAAAAGAATTATAGTTTAGATGATAAAGAAAAAAGTGTCTTTTTAAAATTTAAAAAAAAAATTAATTGTTGTTTCCTATTTTGGGAGTTAAACTTGTACCTAAAAGGCAACTTAGATAACCATTTATAAAAAATAAGAATACCAAGTTGAAAAGGAAAAAAAAAAATAGTAAGTTATAGCCTGAATTTAAACTTGTGATTCAAAGCAACTTTTGAAGAGTCTTTATCGCAATACTAAAATAATTCTTTTATTAAGCTGGTTGAACAATTTATATATAGCAAAAAAATTACTTTTACATATACTCTTAAGTAGCTTCACCTCTAACTATAACATATTAACGTATTCTCCCTCTGTTTTATAAAGAATGAACCTATTTGAACTCGTTGTATTTCCAAACTTATGGTTCATATATACTATTTGTTGTGATTTTTTAGTAAATTTTTATACATAAATTTATGCTCCAGTCGAAATATACGAAGTCTAGATGAAACCGATACTAATATGTTGCATCAATTAGAGGCGAAGCCATCGGAATTCTAGTTTTTAAGTTACTGGGTTCTTTATTAGCAATTTGCGCATAACCAATAAATTTCTTAAAATAAATATAAGGTTTGAACAAAAGTTATTCGATTCAGCCGAACCCGTAACACGTATACTAGCTCCACCAGTGGCGGAGCCACCTTATAAGGGGTGTCAAATGACACCCCTTCGCGGGAAAAATACACTGTGTAGCTAGGTAAAAAATAAATTATATGTACATATACTATGTATTGACTCCTCTTAATTTCCTGGTATGTTTACTTTTATATATTTTGATACCCCTTAACAAAAATTCTGACTCCGCCACTGAGCTCCACCTCTCGCATCCGTCTCTGTTTGATTGAGCAATAAAGTTTAAGAAAAGACATAAAACTTTTAAAACCTATTGTCTGAAATAATCTATAGATATTTTATGTAGTTACTATATGTTATCTTATTAGGGTAAAACGAGAAGTTTAAAACTATATTGTTTCTAAATTTAGAAAAGATTCGGTGAGTCTTTTTTAAACGGACCAAAAATAAATAAATAAATCTTTTTTGGGGGTACCTGGGTAAGTTGCAAGAATCAGGTTTCCAAGCATATTTGAGGTATTCTTTATCAGGGCGTCCATATTTTTGGCAATCAAATTCAGGGTCAATGAAAGGGCAACTTGAAGATTGGTAAAGAGGAAATGAAGTGTCAATTACCCATTTTCCTTGAAATAAATCGCAGCTGCTGCTACTCATTTTTCCTTTGCTACTAACATTCTTTACCACAAGCTCAGCTTTAACAGTTTCTATTTGTAAGAAAAGAGAAATAACAATAACTAAAGCTATTGATTGAAGAAGTAGGCTTGACATGACTTTAGTTTCAAATTTTGCTGTTTGGTTTTGTGTTCTTTTTGGTAGCGACAATTGAGAGAGAGAGAGAATGAGCATAGGAAAGAAAGTTGGCTTCATATTTATAGTAAGTCTCTCTGTATGCTGGCACGGTGTTGAAATCGTTGAATCGGAGAAAGGAATTGAAAAGGAGTGGAACGATATCAAACATCTCTATAACAATATCGTTTCTTTCGAAACTTTTTGATTGTCACAGTAAAGTACTGTATAGAAAATATATGTTATAACATAATATAAAAAATTGGATCTAAAGAAAATTTGACCATTACAGTAAAGTATTATTATAAAGAATATTTATTTGTTGAGAGATTTGACCGTATATAAAATAAAAAACAAACACACAACATAATATATTAATTTCTTTCCTTTATTTCTTGGGTTTGGGAAAAGACTAACTCCATTGTTTATACCACTCTCCGTCTACTTTAATTGATTTTTTTTTGGTTGTTTTAACACGTATCAAAGAATTCATATTTTAGCATTAATTAACAATAAAATTGATCATATAAACTTTAATTTATTTATTAGAAATTAACAAACACTCAAAGATTTTTTACTTCAATGGCAACTTTAAAAAAAAGAAGTTAATTTTTTCTTAACATCCGAAAAAATTAAATATTGTGGATCACATAAAAAAAGTCAAAAAATCAATTAATATGAACTGAAAGAAGTAATTATTATGGTAAGTGATAAAGAAATTACTATGATATAAGTGATTTAATGAAGTGAGAATATATATTAATTATGATACAGAAAGATGTCTATCTAATTTTCATCGGGTGAGACGTTGAGGTTGGCGATGGGAGAAAGAAGGTTGGCGATGGGAGAAAGAAGGTAAAGAGTCCATCTTTCATTTTTCAAGTACTAACTTAGATTAGTTTCATGTGTCCATATATTTCTTTAATTATAATGGCTAAGATTTGTTCTTTGAGATTTTAATTAATAATGAAAAGAAAAAGGAAAAAAAAGGAATATGGTGGGTTTTTTTTCTAACTAATATATTCAATTGTTTAATTTAATTAAACTTTAATTTATATTTTCTACTTCTTTAAACAATACATGGACGCAATTTCCTCAATTGTTCTTTCGACTAGAGTGTATCTTTATTTTTTACTTCTTTATACAATACATGAATTTCAAGTTACTCATATGGAATATTCACTCTAGTTGAAAGACCCAATGGAAGAAGTTATATCCATTTAAGAACTCTTGAGATTAAAAGAAGAAGAAAAAACTATCTAATCTAGTTTTCTTTTTCATCATCATTTTCTTTTTTTTGGTTTGCTTTCCTCTGTATTAGTACAAATAGCACGGGCTAGCCAGTTTTTGTACTGGTCACTCAAAAATAGCCAGTATTTGTAAAGTCATTGAAAAATAGCCAATATTTTGTTGCAACACGAAAAATTCCAGCATAATATACTGGAGATTGGTGCACCTGTGTATGAATTTCCAGCATATTATGTTGGAACTCCAACACGCGGAAAGTTCCAGTATAATATACTGGAGATTGGAGCACCTGTGTATGAGCTTCTAGCATATTATGCTGGACCGGTATATTATACTGGAACTCCAGTATATTCTGTTGGAAGTCCAGTATACTTATGTTGGAGCAGTATAATATACTAGAATTCCATTATACAACAACAACAATAACAATAACCCAGTAAAATTTCACCAGTGGAGTCTGGGGAGGGTAGAGTATACGAGACCTTACCCCTACCCCAGAGGGGGTAGAGAGGTTGTTTCCGGGAGATCCTCGGCTCAGAGACAATAGATCTGTGACAACAAAACCCGAAAAATAATATCAACAACGTGAAAGACATCAAACATGGAAAAACAGTAACACGGATATTATAAAAAAGTGTGAAACACAACATAAATCGCTAGCAGTGCTAGACAAAACACTATCATACTCGTCGGTACAAAGATGGAAACCGGGACAAAGAGAAAATTCGCTCGGCTACCCTTTAACCTACAACCCTAATGCTCGACCTCCACAACCTTCCTATCAAGAGCCATGTCCTCGGAAATATGGAGCCGCGCCATGTCCTGTCTGATCACCTCGCCCAAATACTTCTTGGGTCGCCCTCTACCTCTTCTTGTACCTGTCAAAGCCAACCGTTCACACCTCCTAACCGAGGCATCTAGGCTTCTCTTTTGCACATGTCCGAACCATCTAAGTCACGATTCCCGCATCTTGTCGTCCACCGGAGTCACGCCCACCCTCTCTCGAATATCTTTATTCCTAATCTTATCCAGCCTAGTGTGCCCACACATCCATCTCAATATCCTCGTTTCTGCTACTTTTATCTTCTGGATATGTGAATTCTTGACTGGCCAACACTCAGCCCCATACAACATGGTCAGTCTAACCACCGCTCTATAGAACTTACCTTTGAGTTTCGATGCCACATTCTTGTCATACAGGACTCCAGACGCTAACCTCCATTTCATCCACCTCACCCCAATACGGTGCGTAACATCCCTGTCGATCTCCCCATCTCCCTGGATAATTTACCCTAAGTACTTAAAACTTTCTCTTTTGAGGATGATATGTGAGTCAAGCCTGACTTCCACATCCGCTTCCCCCGTCACGTCGATGAACTTACATTTCACATATTTCGTCTTAGTCCTACTCAACTTGAAACCTTTAGACTCTAGGGCATGCCTCCATACCTCCAGTCTCCCATTAACGTCGCCTCGCGTCTCGTCCATCAGAACTATATCATCAGCGAACAACATACACCATGTCACCTCTCCTTGGATATGATGTGTCAGTGCGTCCATCGTCGGGGCAAATAAGAATGGGTTGAGCGCAGATCTTTGGTGTAATCTCATAACCACTGGAAAAGGCTTTGAGTCACCTCCCACAGTCCTAACCCGAGTCATATCTCCATCATACATATCCTTTATCGCCCTAATGTAAGCCACCGACACACCTTTCACCTCCAGACACCTCCAAAGGACGTCCCCGGGGACCTTGTCATACGCCTTCTCTAGGTCAATAAACACCATATGCAAATTCAGTATAATATACTGGAATTTTACCAGAGTATTTTTCGGATTTTGAACAGTGTTTTCATTCAGATTTATCTTTACATGAAAAGTGACTAAATTTCGATTACTTTTGAAACTGTGACGATTTTTGAATAATTATTTGTAAATCTGGCTATTTTTAAATATCTCCCTCTATATTATCTTTCTTGAAATATTAAGATAAGATAAACATTTGGAAGTTTAAAATAACAGAGTGGAAGAGAAACAGACAGAGAAAATACTCCTAACATGATGTACCAAAATTTCAACATAATATTCCTTGTTAATCCCAAGAGGGCCAAGACATAATTATTAAGTGCAAAGGAATTAATCACTTTACAATCTTTGTTAATCAAGTTGCCGGTGATTACGGCACCTATAAAATTTCTATGTATTTGCTTTAGAGAAAAGTTTATTCCTCTGCACTTTCACTGTGCACAAAATTTTTAAAAAAGAAAAAAAAAATGAAATTTATGATCTATAAGTCGTAGCTATTTGTGCAACTATAAGTTAATTCATTAAAAATTAACTGAAAAGTTTAAAGTTAAGTTATGTTTAAATATATAAGTGTATCACTTTTATAAGCACACACTAACAAAGAAAGTGTATCAAAAAAATTGAGATAATGGAAATAATGTGCAAGTGGAGTTGATTTTTTTTTCTTTTCTTTTTTTAATTTTTGAAAAAGAATCAAATTTGTCTCTTTACTACTCAAAATTGCACAAAATTTTGTCTATAATAAGATTTTTTGTCCATTAATCTATTATATGCCCTTGTTATTAATGGAAATACAACATATAATGAATATATTTCACATTTTCAAATTCATCGAATAAAAAAGTTTGAAGTTACTCTAAAATTTTAAATATGATTTAAAATTAGCCTCAAATTGGAGTTATGTTGGAAGTGAAGGGCAAAACGGTACATTTTCCTAACAAGAGGGGCAAGATTATATCAAAATCTAACGAATGACAAAATTGTTCAATTTCGGATATAAGGGGCATATTTGCTCAATTTTGTTTAATCGAACAGTTATATAGAATAACCAATGGTCTATCAAAGACAATATATCTACCTTACACAAGGCAGGGGCAAGACAGGGGAGTAGCCACATAGAATGAAGAGTGTTCAGTTGAACGCCCTTGATCGAACTATTGTACGGAGTATATAGAAAATTATAGTGTGTATATAAATCAAAAATTATACTGAGGATATAGAAATTTATACTCCCTTCGTTCCAGTTTATGTGAACTTATTTTCTTTTTGGGTCGTTCAAAAAAGAATGATCCCTTTTTAAATTTGGAAACAATTTAGCTTAAACTTACAATTCTACCCTTAATGATAAGCTTTTATAACCACACAAATACTCTGGGCCCTTTTTTGACTTGTTTAGGACCACAAATCAAAAGTCTTTCTTTTTTCTTAAACTCCGTGTCAAGTCAAACAGGTTCACATAAATTGGAACGGAGGGAGTACTATGTATATAGATCAAAAATAAATTTTAAAAATATGTGTTATATAATGAACACCCTTTGCAAAAAACTTAGTTTCCCTACTGAGGTAAGGTCTGCGTATACCTCATTCTTCCCGGATATCACTTGTGAGATTACACTCTAGATATGTTGTTATTGTTGTTGAGGGGTTATATAGACCTTTTGGGAAATGACACTACTTCGAAGAGTCCGGAATCAAAATGTGATTCTTTTGGACTCAGAACCAAAATGTGTGGAAAAACAATTTGGTGACCATTTTATATATAACGCCCTTTTAAAAGGGCGCTACACCTTAACGGTTGTTTGCCCAGTTAAGAAAAAATCAGTCCCGAGGTACAATTATTTGAGGTATAGCGCCTTTTAAAAGGACGTGATACTCAGTTGAATTATTGTTATGTCAATTAAACCCAGAAGAATTGTTGGAGACTCCATATAATATATATAGCATATTTTAAAAAGACTTTATATATATAGCACCTTTTAAAAGGACGCTATACTTAACTGGGCAAACAACCGTTAAGATATAGTACCCTTTAAAAGGGTGATTTATATAAAATGATCATCAATTATTTTTTTCTACAATGATCATTTGAGTCCAAAAGAACCTTGCGGGCTCCTACTCCGCACCCATCTTAACCATTTTATAAAAATCTCCAACACTATGATAGCATATCTTGAAGAAGAGAACACCGTGGGGCTTAACCATTTAGGGAAGCAAAATGCATGGCAATACATTGCTTGAAAGATAAACACAAGAAGAGAAAATAAAAATCAAATGATTGAGGAATGGAAATTTCCAAGACGTCCATTCTCTCCCAATTGCAGAGAACTTTCACATCGCAATGATTGATCATAGTGGTCTATGACTCTGATACACTATAGGGTTTTATGGCCCTACTTATTGCAATTCCTAAAATGAATATTATGTATTGTTGTAGTAATTTTGTGCTAATTTGTGTATATTTTAATTGGAGTTACTCTTTTTACAACCAATTCACTTGTTTAATTTGTTGATTGAATTCAGGAGATTTTTATTAATCAATTAATTGCAACTACCAATCGGACTGTTTGACAGAACATCCTATTTATCTTACTAAAATAGACACCCTTTTAGATTAGAGGATTGCTATTGGACTCTAGTGGAAGAATTCTAAAAGCTTTGATGCAGTGGATTAGTTTTTTTCTTGCCAAAAAAAGAAATTATATACAGATGCTTTAAGTAGGATCACTTCGAATTCGCTTTACTTGATTAGATTCTTACCCAAAAATGAGTTTTTTTTTAGCCAAAAAAGACTAACTACTTAATCCACCTAAAAGAGGATTACTTTCCTATAAATAACACTTTGGTAATTGTTAAAAAGATATCAACTGTCCTCTTCTGCGAAATAACTCTTAACAGTATTGTTTACTCTTAAAAACGGATAATAATTAAATTTATACGTAATTTTAAGAATATGTGGACTAATACAATACAAATGATTAATGACACCAAATAAGCAAATTAAAGACGGAATAAACAGTCAAACCAGTTGCAATGTTGGAACCGGGATCGCTATAAGCTTAGCAGGTAACCTGCCTTCGGTTTGGAGCCAAACACTTATAAAGAGCTATGAATAAAATCAAGAACTTTGAATAACCTTTTAGAAGTAGAGAAAACAAATGTATATTGCTTTGATATGCGTGTTATAATGTATCTAATAAATAATCAACTTCCTCTTTATATAGTAGGGGAATGTTACCCTAAGTACAATTCTAAAAAAAGTAAAAAAAATTCATTTTCGCTAACCACTGATCTAACGTTGATACGGGCCAAGATTCACGCCGTGATATCCTGTTGGACACGGCTATTACGGTCCTTTGTTAATCGTGTGTGGTTGTTTGGTAATGCTCTTCGGCGTCTTGGAACTCGAACCGGACCCCGGGGCGTGGTCTCGATGGCTCCAAGGGCAAGTGTTTTGCTCGGGCCTTGATGTGAGAGGCTCCTAGCTTCGATTCTGATTCCTGGTAGTCATGTCCTTGCTTCGTTTGCCTCACTGGGATATCAAGGTACTCATTAACCTCGATTTTACCCGTGTACAGATAGTCTCCTCGTTTCTCAGAGAGTAGGTTTGCCGAAACGATAGGAAATGACATATGTGTCTCCATTTCCTTCCTCCGTACGTTATGACGAAGGAGCCGAAATGTCTCATGAGTTGCATCGTTCTGGTTTTGGACAAGTGTCAATCATCGGCTGGTTGCCCACAAATGCAAATCGTCGCCTACTTTACTATAAAAGCTTCCATTATTTGTTCCTTTTCTACTTTTCGACCAAGTTTTTACCTTCGAGTTCTTCTTTCAAACCTTCACACCTTCATCTTTTTATCTTTAAATCTTCATAATAGCTCTTAGATTCTTGCCCAGATCTTCTTAAATTCTTTATATCCTGTTGTGCAGCTTTCAAACTCGTTCTTCCAAACCTCCATTCTTCTTCAAATCATAAAATTTTACTAGCCAACAATGGATAAAACTTCCAAGGCAGTTCCCCAACAAGCTGCCTCTTCATCTTCCCAATCGGCCACATGTACTGAGGCGGTCGAATCCTGAAATAGTTGTCCACGAGGCGGCTGCTCCTGACATGGCTGCCACCAAGTCTGAAGTCGTCAAACCAGCTCTCGAGCCCTCTTAAATGTTGTTCTACTGCATAGGACTTCAAGGTTGAGAAACCCTCGTCCAAGCAGGACCAGGGTGAAGGAGAATCAAGGTACATATGCTCCGTGACCAAAGACGTCCTTCTCGCGATCCGAGAGGACTGTAATTGAGGAGGTAAGGACATGGTAGTCCCCAGGCCTGAGGATGCTATTATTACCTACGTGGATGGGTACTTAAGTGTTTACACTTACCCCTTCACGCTGGGCCCGGTAGACTCGGTTTTTGGACTTTTGCAAGAAGTACGAGGTGTGCCTCGTGCAAATCCACCCGTCCCTATGGTGGATCATGATCCCCCTTCGTTACTTCGTGAACAAGATCGAGTCTCATCGTTTCACCATCGATCACTTACTGCGCTTATACAACCCTCGAATCTTTCGAGGGGGAATGATTAAGCTTACTCGTCACTAGCAAGGCCCCCTTTTCGTGTATTGATAAAGACCGAGACTGGGCTGGCAGGGACGCTTCGTTTGGGTGAAGACCGAAGATTTGATCCCTACCGAGTTTATGCTATTCCCTGAGAAGTGGAATGCATCTCGTAAGTACAGCTTCTCCTTAAGCTCAAATTTCCTTTATTTTTCTCCTTTTCATTCACTCTTGTGATTGTGCAGTTGTTTCTTGGGTTCCAAATACAGTCCCCTAATTTAAAGAGTGGATTAAAGGCATCTGCAAACAAATATTATACTTTGAGCGCTCATGGCGCATGTTGTCGAGGGGTTGATGGGAGGACCGTTCGCATGGTAAGGTTGCCTTCTGATCAATTGATATCGTGTCTTTTAGCCCACGACATACTTACTTCTCCTCTTTTATTTTATAGGTTTTCCTAAGACCACCGACCTTATACCTTTAGAAGGGGACGAGGACGTATCCTTGCCCATCAATCCCTCCCTTTCGAGTCAGCCCAGGGTTGCCGCGGAGGAAAAGAAGAAAAGGAAGAGAAAACCTCGAGCTTCCCGGGCCCTGAGGTGAAACCAAGGAAGAGGGTGGCTCTCAAGCCCAGGAAGAGCTCTAGATCCCGGGGACCAGACTCCGATTCTCTTCTTCGGCTCAAGGACGAGCCGGAAGAAGACCTCATTTTCGTCGTCCACGGAATGACCCTTCCCGAGGGCAGGAGGCTTCCGAGGGGGAGATTATGAGACCGACCTCCCTCAGACTTAAGAGGTCGATATGGAGAACCTGGGGTGGGACTCGCCAGGACGCCGACTATGCTTTAAAAGAAGCATCTGGTATAATAGAAATTGTAGGGACACCCTCCTACACCGAGTCCATGATCGAGGAGACCCAAGCAGGAAAGGGGAAGTCCACTGAAGGGATCCATGGCGCGGATGATACCCTTCATTCCTTTTTTGGTGGTGTGGATTCATCCACTTTATAAGATTTTTCCGGGCTAGGTGACCTAGAAGTCCCGAGGAAGGATACATCGTCGGAAGCTGGTGGGCCAACTTTGAGCCCAAAACTGATTAATCAGTTTACTGCTCCAAGTGCGGACCAGTGTTTTAAAAGGTGTGGGCTTAAGACGAGGCATTTTACATATGCCTCGGCGAGGCGTAGGCCTCATAGGTATTTAATATTTAATATTTTATAAAATAATATAATTATATTAAATATTTATAAGCAGGTAAAATTTCAAAAAATTAAAGAAAACTATAAATATGTAAATAGATGTGCTCCATTCCCACAAAAAAATAGTCAAAACAATCTATTATACGCTATTTAGAAGCACAAGTAACTTGAGTTGAAATAGAATAAAGTTTTCTACATGCAGGAACAAAAGATAACTAATCTACAATTTGAACTTTGAACTTGCTGCTATGAAGAAGAATGGATTTCTCTTTGTAGTTGTAAAAAAAATTGAATATTTGTTACTTTTGGGAGATATTAGCAAAGTAACAGACAAGATAAAGAATTTAAAAAGACCATGAATTAGGGCTTCAATCAATAACAAGGTCTTGAATTTTAAATTTAATACATTTAAGTTCCTTTTTAAAACTTTTGAGTAATTACCAAACTGACTTTTGAGAATTTGGGTATTATATGAATGACTCATTGAACAATTTTTTTTTAATTTGAAAAAGTCTCTAGGGCTTACGCCTCACTAAAATAACGCACTTCAAACGCCCAGGTGTACGCCCCGAATTGCCTGGCGTATGCTTTTTGAGAATTTCTCCCCACACTATCGCCTTGGGGCATTTTTGGCGCACCTCGCTCCAAGGCTCCACCGGGGTTCGCCTTGAAAACGTCTTTTAGTACACTGGTGTGGACTCCAGTTGCAAAAGATCGGTTATCTTCACTGTTCCGGAGGATTCCCAGGTCTTATCTACACCCGTGGGAGTAGCCAGTTACCTCCGATGCCTGGTGACCGAGGAGGACCAGGAAAAAATGAACGAGGTGGATGTGCCGCGTCTTTTCAACGAGGCGTTGAACCAGGTAAGTCATCAATACATCTTTTCGAATTTTGTTTTAGGTTTAGGTATTTCTCACGACTTTCTTGTTACTTCGTCATGAAAGCTTCCTCCGGTACCGTGTCAAGGTCAACCAGATCGAGTTTGATCTTAAGGAGCAGGCTAAGAAAAGGGATGCGTATAAGCTCCTCAGCGAGCAAGAAGACGGGGTCATTAAGGACGTTCAGGTCGAGCTTGATAGGTCTCAAAATGAAGCATCGGTCCTGAGGTGGGAGCATGCCGACTTGGTTGAAAATGTAAAGGTCTTTGAATTTAGAAACGAGGAACTGGTCGTAGTGTCTAACGCCAATACCTCACAGGTACAATAGTAGATCGACCAGATCGACCAACTACGAAAGGAGATGGACGAGATCCAAGTCATGGCCGATGGGTGGAAGAGAAAGATGGATTTGCTGGCCTTGGAGAAGGAAATTGCGCAGGTAAAGCTGTTTTCGGTAGAGGTTCAACTTCGGGTGGTGAAGGAGAAAACATATAAATGGGCTCAACTAAATGAGGATCTCCGAGCAAAGCTGGTCTCGGTCATCGCAGAACGAGACGCCCTTGGTAAAGAGCTTGAAGCAATGAGGTCCAAGTTGGAGAAAACTGTGGCTGATGCTGAAGAGATGGTGGCCCAATACAAGGCCGATATCAAAGCAGCCGAGGCCCACCTAAAGACCAATGCTGAATATGTGAGGCGGCTGTCTCGAAGGGAACCCTCGAAGAGATCCATGCTCGAGGCTTCGACCTGTCTTTCAAGATCTAGGAGGCAAAAATACTTGAGGCCGAGGCAAAAATACTTGAGGTCGAGGCAAAGAAGCTAATCGAACCCGAAGGTAAAGAGGGCTTCGAGGGTTCCGAAGGCTCTGACGACGAATCGGGATCCGGTGAAGATCATGCGTGAATGCCTTAGATTTTTTTTTTGTTGTGTAGATATTTTTTATTTACTTCGAGGCTGTTTTTGTTGGGCCTATTTAAAGATATTCCGAAATATATAAAAATTTCACCTTTCGGCAATTCCAATTTATTTAGCATCTTTTCACAATTTCTGTTCTTGAAAATATTTCTAATGCCTTAGCATATAATCAAAAGTAGTAACAAATCGTTTGTTTTTTGGAGGTCCAAACAGAACCTGACCTCGATATAATTTTTTATTTGCTAGAAGCTTTGAAAACTCGAAGTGACCGGAAGTTTTCCAAAAATGCTTAAGGGTTCTTAGACGATGCATATGCCGAGGGTAACCTTATGGCAGGTTTTGAATTTTTATTGAAGGTTTTACGTTTTCATTACGAGCTTCGGACATCTCCGAGTAGTTTTTAGGGCGGTCGTAGACTTTTAGATTTAGGCACTACCTAATAGGTTTTGTGCCTCTGAGTTTTGATAACCCGAGTTGCCCGAACTTATTTCGGATGACAGTCCTCGAGTGGGGGTCTCCCTTGGGCTTGATAGTCCCTGGGTAGGGATAGCCCTTAGGCTCGATCCTTCTTTCCTTACTAAGAAGCTTGACCCGAAGGTGATGGCCTCCAGTATTCGAGACCGATCTTGAGATTGCTCGGATATTGTTGATGATACCATTGACTCTGATTTAATACTGGTCTTCGATTCTAAGTCAGGACGATTTAATGTTGCCTCGTTAAAAACCTTGCCGGAAAATCCATTTGGGACAAAATCGATTCAAGGGAAAAAGAGTGCAACACATGCTTTCAGATCTAATAGTCACATTTTCCTTTGGATGTTGCCTGCAAGTGTTAGTCCGCTCATAATATTATAAAAAAGTAAACGAGGTCGTACCTTTAGAAGTAGTACCGCTTTAAGTGCGTCACATTCTGGTTGTTCGGTAGATGTACACCGTTTCCTGCTTCGAGTTTGTACGAACCTTTACCGGTAGTGTCGGTAACTCTATATAGTCCTTCCCAATTCGGCTCCAGCTTCCCCTCGTTCGGGTTCCGAGTGTATAATGTTACTTTTCTTACCACCAAGTCCCCGATATTGTAGTGTTGGAGGTTGGATCTTCGGTTGTAATACCTTTCTATCTGATGTTTTAGGGCGGCCAATCAGACTAGGGCGACCTCGCATATTTCATCCAATAGTTCCTGGATCGTGCTCATGGCCTCACCGTTTGATTCTTTGTGATTGGCTTCGATGCCGCGCTCGGGGGAAAGGTTTTGAACAAAATTCTTGGAATCGAAGCCTTTCAATACCAGGGTTGGTCCTGGGATTTGATCAACTCTAGAGTTATAGGTCTCCACTTTTTTGTCGCCGGCTTCTATCTTCTTCTCCCACGATTCTACCCGCTTTGTCAGTTCCTCAAGAATCTTTATTATTTTGGGGTTGGTCCCAGGAGCAACTTCACCCGAAATTTCTGTGGCTTGTTTATTCTTTCGGGTGTTTTCCCGAGATGGTTCAGGCTCAACTTTGCTGGGGGCGCGACTTTGTTTCTACAGCTGGGCTATCGCTGCCTGTTGAGCTTGTAACATTTCGAAGATCACCCGCAGATTGATCCCGTCACCTTCACCGTCATGCGTGCCCTAAGATGTTGATCGAGCTTCTCCATGAACATTGTTCTCGGGGTCGGTCTGTAGGTTTATATCGACGGCCACATGTGAGTTGGCATCGATTTTGTCCATAAATGGGACTCTGTTAGGGTCAACATGGGACACCTCGTTGTTAGAGATATATTGTTGTTTTCGCCGTGGTGGCCAGACTCAACATCAACGTTCAAGTGAGCAGATTGAGAGTTTGACATTCTCACGTTGACATGAAATTAAAATTTCAAAGAACAAGTGTAAAACAGAGTGCGTTATGGAAATTTGTACCAAATTACCACTATTATTCTTATCCCCACGGCCGACGCTAAACTGTTACTCTAAAAAATGGATAACAATTGAATTTATACGCGGTTTTAAGGATATATGAACTAATCTAATAAAAAATATTAATGACATCAGATAAGTAAATTAAAGACGAAAAAACAGTCAAACCAACATCAATATTGGATCCGAGATCGACTATAAGCTTAGGAGGTAACCTGCATTCAGTTCGGAGCCAAACACTTATAAAGAGATATGAATAAAATCAAGAACTTTTAATAAACTTTTAGAAGTAGAGAAAATAAATATATATTACCTTGATATGCGTGTTACATTGTACCTAATGAATAATCAACTTCTCAATTATACAGTAGGGGAGTTTACTCTAAGTACAATTCTAAGAATGGTAAAAATCTCCCTTTTTCGCTAATCACCGATCTACGGTTGATACGGACCGTGATTCACGCTGTGATATCCGGTTGGACATGAATATCACGACCCTTTGTTAATCGAGCGTGGCCGTTTGGTAATGCTCTCCAGGGGTCTTGGAACTCGAACCGGACCCGGGGCCATGGTCTCAGCTTTGAGG
Organism: Nicotiana paniculata; assembly: GCA_005239505.1. Lineage (NCBI taxonomy): Eukaryota > Viridiplantae > Streptophyta > Magnoliopsida > Solanales > Solanaceae > Nicotiana > Nicotiana paniculata. The sequence continues at coordinate 9,542 of ML349978.1, read as the reverse complement.
GTAGTTGTTTTGTTCGGTCTTCATGCGAGAGGCTCCTGGCTTCATTTCGATTCCTTGCAGTCATGTCCGTGCTTCATTTGCATCACCGGAAAATCGGGGTATTCATTAGCCTCAGTTCTTCTCATATACAAGTATATCGTTTTTAATGATTTTTCACAAATACTCCCTTTTTGGAGCCCATTATTTCGCAATTGCATCAGAAAGTCCTACTTTGGGGATAAAATATTTTTAAAAAAATCAAAATTTATGGTCTAAAACAATGAAAATTAATAGGGAAAGATGCTGGTTTAGGGAGAAGAAAAAAAAAAAGATAAAGAAAGAGGATAAAAAGAAGAGACTATTATTCCGAGGCTGATAGAGAATATAATCAATGGTTTTAAGTGAATCCATCTAGCATTTTAAATACAAAACATAATAGATACGCGGAAAGATATCAGAAATTCTGATTTTAAAAATATTAATGAATTTAAGGTAAGAATCTAACGTTTAATCTCATCAAGTTTAAAATATGCAAATATCAATAACACATAGTGAAGACAAGCCATGAGAGCACAACAATGAAACACTTGTGTTTCCCTTTTCAAAATGCCAGTGTGATTTGTGAAAGAAGCCAATTCTGTGTGTTGTGACTCTGGTCTACTGCAGTGCTGAGCATACTGCTCCGACAAGTCGTTAGGGGTGGGCCAAGTGGATAAAGGTTTCTACTATGTAACTAGAGAAATGTATATTTTCATTAAATCCCAAAACGAATAGCCGAAAAAATATATATTATTGGTTATACTCCAAGTTTTGGTTGGTTGTGTCGACGAATTTGTCTTTTTATTTACAAAATATTCCATTCCAATTTATGTAACTAGACTAGTCATTGCACTAGTAGCGTCTACGAGCCTCCCCCTTCGGTACCATCTCCTTTTTTACCAGCCGAGTTGCCCCGTCAACTCGTTGCGACGCTTGCTTCCTAGCTAGAACTCACACAACACAAACATAAATGAGAACTAAGCATAGTTTAAGAGAAATGTATATTTTTTGTTAGATCCCAAAACGAATAGCCGAAAAAATGTATATTATTGGTTATACTCCAAGTTTTGGTTGATTGTGTCTACGAATTTGTCTCTTTATTTACAAAATATTCCATCCCAATTTATGTGATATATGACTCGGCAGGAAGTTTAAGAAAGAAAGAAATATTTTTGAAACTATGTTCTAGAAAATTCATAGATGTAAATCAATTCATTAAACATAAAGTAATAAGTGTAAGAATAAATTATTTTTAAATAAAAAAATATAAAATTCTTTTTGGAACTAACTAAAAAAGTAGAGTGTCACAGAAATTTGGACGGAGTAGACGGGTATTCTAGGCTAATATCATTAAAAAGCAGTGGTCTTGTATGTCAATGATTGTTGAAAGTCAAAATGGGCTTAGGTATAAGTGGATTACATCCAGATAGTGGGCTTCAGGTGGAGATGAAGGCCCACTTGATTGGCTGTATTACATATTTGAAAGTTGCAAGTGGTTCTTTTTCTTAATTTATTAATTATTAAACTGCCTTTTTCGTTCCTTTTTTCTTCTCATTTACATTGAGTCACTTAAATATCAAAAAACTTTTTTATAAATTAGTCAGTGACCAAAAGAGCAATTTGCTAGTCGAAAAAAATATATTCTTAAACAATATAATAAAAGGGAATCTTGTTGGATAAAAAAGTTCGCTAACATAGCCTTTCACAAAATTGAGATGATAAATAAATTATATTAATCATACAAGTATATAGGACCCTATTTTCTTTCTAATATGTTCTAGAAAAATAACTCTTTTTAAAATTTGAAAATAATTTATCGTAAAACTTCTTATTTTATTTTTAATAATAATTTTTTATAGTTGCACCTGTACTATGACATGTTTTAAATCATAAGTTTCAAACGTTTTATAACAACTAACACAAATGTTATGGCATGTCTAAGACCACAATTTTAAAAAATCCTCTACTTATTTTTTTCGTCTAAAAAATCATACACGATTAAATAGGTTTATATAAATTAAACGATGCGAGTATTAATAAGAATTAGTGAGGTTTAGCTAATTATTAGCTAGCTATGACGTTACATTATGTTCCATAATAAAGAAGTGGACTCAAAGAAAGTTCTTTTCTCTTTAGAACAACATAGTACAATATTCTGTAATTCCTTCAGTAATAGATTCCCAGCAACATCTTACATTCCATGTAATTTGTCATTTTATTTATGTTTTATGCACTTAGTAGTTAAAATGTATATTTGTACCATGAAGTCATTCATAAGATAATTACAAATAAATTTCGACGATGAGTATCACTCTCACTGTTGCATTTTATGTGGCACTATTTCTTTATTAGTTTATTCCAAAAGAATGATACTTTTTCACATTTTAAAACGGTTTAACTTTAAACTTCTCATTTCACCCTCAATGACATGCTCTTACATCCATAAAAATTTCATAATATGTTTAATACTACAAGTTCCAAAAGTTTCTCTTTTATATTTTTAAATTTATGCTCAGTTAAACACCACTACATTAACTGAATCGAATACAATACTTGTATTAAAGTGATAACTAACCATCAATGTCAATCTCTTACATCAATAAAAATTACATAACATGTTTAAAATTATAAGTTTCAAAAGTCTGTCTTTCTATCTTTAAATCTTGGGGGAAGTGCACGGTTAACCATTAATAACACATGTATTTATTTTTGAGTCGTTGTTTAAAATGTCTTTAGACTTTAGCCACTGGTTTAATAAACTTTAATTGCCCGGACGAAAATACTCTTCTGCTCATGTCCTTAACTTTTGAACTTAACTTCAGGACTACATGTCCTTAACTTTTGAACTTGAAACTCTAAGTTCAGGACTACATGTCCTTAACTTTTGGGAAGAAATTAATTTTCAGAAGCAAACCAAACATCTAATAGAAAGTAGCTAAGCATGCAAGTTAGATTCTGCACGCAAGTTCCTTAGGTACAAATTCTTGAATCTCAACTTAACAAGAACCATACGCACACACTCAAGAAATTTTATGCTTTATCACTTAAATCAAGAATATTTATTGAAAAAACCTCCATTCCGAATATTTTGCCAACGAGGTTCTTTTCTGTATTCCTTAGTATCGACTTGAATTACCTGCGGCGGAGTCCACCAGTGACTTCTCTCTAACATGACAGAGATAGAAGAAAGGGTAACACTTTTTTATATTAATTTTAATAGACTAGTGGCTACTATTACTAAGCATTAAAAATGCTGGATAAAAAATAAATACTACTATAAAAAGTGGCTACCCGCACAATTTTTACGTAAATCTATGCTCAGTTAAATACCACTACATAAACTGAAATAAAGACGGTACTTGTATGAAAATGATAAGTAACGCTCAATGACATGCCCTTACATCCATAAAAATTTCATAGCATATTTAAACTTACAAGTTTCAATTTTTTTTTTCTACTTTAAAATCTACGCTCAGTTAAACACCACTACACAAACCGAAACGAAGAGAGTACTTGTATAGAAATGATAACTAACCTACAATAATCGGAAAATTAAACTACACTGATTACATAAAAAAACTCTAATGTTGTCTGCCGATATATCTTAAATCCTTCCTCAATACTACTCCCTTCGTTCCCTTTTACTAGTCTTTTATTGATTAGGTATGCCGCTTAAGAAATTATTTTTTAAGAATTTATTTTACGAAATTATCGTCATTAGTGGTTATTCAAGTTGTGACTCTAATAAACTTGGGGGGTTTAGGTACTTAATATAAAGAGTAATATTAAATTAAAATAATAAATCTCTCTTGATTTACTAAAATGGATAAATGAAAGAGAATTTATTTTTAGTATAAGGAACCAGTAAAAGGAACGGTGCCTAATTCGTATGGCTTAGTCCCATTATTGTTGAAAGACTATAAAATTCACATTCTCTTTGAACATATCCAATCGTTTTCCCTAGCTTGTCTGCTTCATTTTTGTAAGAACGTCCATGTCATCTCATATCATGAGCCGACGGTATATAGGAAATAGTTTTCTATTTCTTTAGGGTCGGGCAGGGGCAGAGCTAGTATAGGATTTGTGGGTTTGATCGAATCTAATAACTTTAATCTAAACTTTATATTTGTCTTCAACAGTTTATTGAATATGTGGAAATTATTAATTTAGAACCTAGTAACATAAACAAATTAGAATCCCAATCTCACAAGTTTCAAATCCTGACTCCGCCTCTGGATTATGTATATAGACTGTCAGCATAAGAAATTTTTACACCATCCGGTTATCTTTATATGTTGTAACATGTCTTATTTTTAAGGATTACAAATCCTATAGTTTACGAAGACTTATTTGTAAATATTCTTTGAGTGGTATTATTTACCCTCAAATTCGGATAACTATTGAATTTATAGTGGTTTTAAGGATACATGATCTAACTTGATACAAAATGAGAAATCAGATTCAAATTGAGATTAATGATTAAAAAAGTAAATGCAAACCACACAAGTTAAACAATCCTGGCCTTGAAGGTTGATCACCCTCGAGTCTGAGATGCTACAATCGGTGCTGGAATAGAGTGATGAGATAATAATGACTACAAATAAGAGTTTATTGCTTTGGGATGCGTGTTACAATATGCTTTAGAAATAATCAAACCCCTTTATATAGTAGAGGATTCCTACTTTAGGTAAAATTCTGTATAAGGTAAAAAGTCTCATGATTTACTAATTAATCTGTTTCAATGATATGTGCCGAGATTCGCCCCGTGATATCCGACCGGTTGCAAATATTTCGGCCTTCCGTTATTTTGGTTCGATAATATTTTCTCGAGCTAATTCGGAGTCGGGGTCAGTTTCGGGGTCATGAACTCGATAATCTTGAAGACGCATGTCCTAACCTCGTGCCTATGTTCGATGGAACCCAGGGTCGATCTTCAATCCATTATGTTTCGTCCCCGATCTGTCATGCAATAGAGCAGCTCGGTTTCTATCGTATACAGATAGTCCACTCATTTTTCGGAGAGTAAATGACGAGAAACGATATGAGCCCTCGATCCTTGTCTCGATACTTTGCGCCAGAAATGACAAAATGAGCGAAACGTCTCGTCAGTCACATCTTAATGGCATTAAATGTTCGCTAGTTGCTAGTCGGCCACTACAGGTTTTGAATCGTTGTTTGCAAACTATAAATACTTCCTCCTTCATTCATTCAAACTTTACATCCAATCTTTCCGACTCATTTGTTTTCCCCAATTTATTGAGAGCTTTGTAAGGGTTTCTCCTTTGTCAGAACTATTCAAGCGTACCCTTTTAACTCCTTCTTCTTTATCTTCATCAAAAAATGGCGAGGACTTCAAAGTCTGTTCCCCAAAATGAAACTCCTTCTACCTCGCGACCGCCTGAAGAGGAAAATGTTCTTGCTGCTACTAAGGAAACGAAACCGGAGCCCCCTTGAAGATGTTTGTACCTGCAGGATGCCCGATCGGTGTTGATTTTAAGGTCGAGAAGACTTCATCAGTCCCGGGTCGGTGCAAGCTAGTCTCGAGATATATATGCTCGCACAAACAACTTCCTCTCCAAGGTCAAGGAGGATTGCAACTGGGTTGATAAGCACGTGGTGGTGCATACGCCCGAGGAGGCGATCACTACCCACGTGGAGGGTTTTCTGAATTTTTACACTTATCCCTTCATGTTGGGCCCCTCGGATCCGGTCATCATCTCCTTTTGTAATAGGTACGAGGTGACCCTAGGCCAAATTCATCCCTCCTTCTAGAGGATAGCCATTCTCCTTTGCTTCTTTGTAAATAAGATCGAGGGGTGTCCCTTCAACATCGATCACCTTATGCGTCTGTACAGTCCCCGACTCTATCGAGGGGGCAAATAAAACTTGCTTATCGGGTCAATAAATCCCCATTCTTGAGCATCGACGAGGATCAGGACCGAGGATGGTTTGACGATTCGTTCGAGTGAAGACCTCAGATTTAGTCCTATCGTGGCAAATCATTTCCTGAGAAATGGAACATGAAGTGTAAGTATAACCTTGCCTTTAAGATTTTGTTTATCATTTTTCTTTTGCACTTCTTTTTATCGATTCTTTGTGATGCAGTTGTTGCATGGATGCCGTGATCAGGTCCAAGCCTACACTACTATTGATCAGCGAGGAAGTTGATGCAATAATAAACCAACTAAGGTCGGAATCGAATCGACATGGAGTTAATGATTGGAATTAGGTTTATATCTAAGCGAGATGCGAGTTTTGAATCTGATTGCACCTCCACAAGTTTGGGTTGATATTCTACTTCTATATTTACTCTAAATATTGCAATAAATAAAGCTAAGGACAATATTTTTGTGTGGGTTTTTCAAGTGTTTAAAGGGACTAGGGTTGTGACTTCTACCTAGGTTGTTATCTAACAGATTGAAAAATTTAGGGCAAGCTTGATTAGTTGCGATTGTAATATAGCTATCACACCCGGGTATTCACTCTATACCTCTAGTTTGAGTGATTTTTCCCAATTTGGTTTTCTCAAGTCCAAATGGGTATACATACAAATCAAGTGATATTACCTCAAGTCGGGTATTACTATCTCTAGGCTTAACCCTTTAATTGAGGCTATCAATTTCTTGAGTTCACCATAATTCCTTGTTAGCCTAGTTTTCCTAGACTTAATCCCTCTTTCTCAAATAGAGACTAAGTCATAAAGACATAAATTAATGTTTGCAACCATCAATTCTTGAGTTCTAGCAAGAACTAGGCTAAATATCACTAACCAATTCACATTCAAGCCCTAAATCAAACACATATTAAATACTCACACTAGGGTTGGGTTACAACCCTAGATATGGGTTTAGCTACTCATGAAAATATAAGAAATTAAAGATGAAATGAAGATAAAATCCATAATATTAGATTATGGGATGAAAATCTAATGTTTAGAAGTGAATCTAGTACAAAATTTTCGAAAACAGTAAAAATAACCGTCTCAGGTGCTCATACAAAACGTAACATAACCTAAAACGGACAAAAAGTTCTATTTATACTAAGCTAAAAATATCTGACCAAATTGCCACTGCAGAGGTTGTGCGACCGCATAATTCTGAGTGCGGCCGCACTCTTGCTTTCGCGGCTGCATAATTCTGGTGCGATCCGCGTTCTTCACTTTTGGTTCTGGCTTGAGTTTGATTTTCGCGGACCGCACAATTCTAAGTGCGGCCGCGCTCATGATTATGCAGCCGCATAAAAGTGATGCGGTCCGCACTTGCTTGATTTTTGCTTGAGACAACTCTCTGAACCTTCATCATCGTGGACCGCACACACTGCGCTTGACATCCTGTGGCCGCACAATTTTGGTGCGGTCAGCACTCCTTCACTTTGCCCAAGTTGCCAACTCTCTGATTCTCGTTCATCGTGGACCGCATAATTTTGATTGCATCCGCACAGGGACTTTTGCGGTCACACAATATTGGTGCGGCCAACGCTCATCATATAACCAAAATTACAAGTCTCTGAATATCCCTCTTGCGTACAACATATTGTTGATCGCAGCCGCACAATGGCTTTTGTTGCCGCACAATATTTGTGCAGTCCGCATTGCAGGCCTTTTTGTCCAGTCTTGGTTTTTGTTCAACTTTTGACTCCTTTCTGAGTTGATTTTGATTCTTTTGGCTCATTTTGTGCAATTCTTGCAAGCAAGCACATTTCATTATTTTTAATAGGTTTAAATCCCTACTTATCAACTCTCTCAAACTTAAGCTTTTTCTTGTCCTGAAGCAAATAAGTTAATTCCCACCTCCACTAGAAAAAAAGGATATTTTAGTTGGCTTAAGGTGAATCAATCATGCATCAATTGGGACTAACAATTACCCTCAACACAAATGAGTTATCAACAACGCCATGTTTTGACCTTTTGAGTACCATAATTCTAATGTGACACTAGAGCATAAAAATTGACTTAATTCACAAAGGAAGCTCGCTCTATCACGTTGGTCATTGTGGAACCCGAACTCTTCCTCCTCTACTCTCCATGAGAAAATCTCACTTTAGAATGTAACACTCGAAACAAGGATTGTGAAGAAGTACACTCATCTCTCTCAGAAGAATGTCACAAGTCCGCCTCTAAGTACCATAAGCTTGTCCCTTATGTAAATCACCACTAGTATAAGCTCACTCAACTTGAAATCATATAGGGATATTGCGGGAATGTAATGAAGGCTTTTGGATAAACCTAAGACTTATTAGAATATGATGGTTTCATCTTTCCTTAAACACTCCATTTTCTCTTTTCGGCTCATACTTTCTTGACTCTTTGAGTCATTTTCTTCTTCTTTAGGGGAACTAGAGAGACGCAATGTCACCCTTTCTTGATCATGACAATCATTTTTCTCCTTTTATAATCACTTCATGCCTTTCATCATTGCTTTCTTTGAATCCCTTCAACTTTCTACCTTATTCACTTTCTTTTTGACATATTTTTTTTTGGCCTTTCTTCCTTTTCTCTGCCTTTCCTTTTCTTCATTTCTTTTTCTTCTTTGTATCTTTTATAACTTTCAAATTCCTCGCCTCTCCCTCAAACTTATGCTTTTTCCAATTGTCTATCAAGAATGCTAAGGAAAGATCGGGTGCTAAGAGAGAATCATTATAAAATAGATAAAGGCTTGTAACGTAGTTATTGAATAGAAAAAGGGCTTCGACTCAAAGGGGTTGAATAGGGATATCACATTGGTAGGCTACGGAAACTTTCAAGTTTCAAATTGTATCAAGGAGAGCCTACAATCACTTCTCAAGTCGAGCTACACTTAGAATTTCGCCTAGACAAACATTCAGGGCAAGTTCTATACTTATTGGCACAAAACTTGGACTTGCAATTCAATACCTCACCTCTCAAGATACTGGATTGTTAAAGAGAACTAAGTCGAGGGCCCACAACATCCCTAGCTACGATTGAAAATACAAATGGCTCAAAGAAACCACTCGCTGATTGTTTTAGTCAACACAAGAGTCTAAAGGTCACAACTAGAGCTATTCTTTGCCAATCAACTTTGTTTCTAACCATAAGGTCGAAGGTAAATGTGTTAGTACCAATTGAAGCCTACTTGCGACACTTTTATTCATTACTACTATATATACCAAAACATAAAAGAAAACAGACTCAATCCCTTAAGAAGGTTGTCACACCATCCATCGTTGGGAAGAGCCAGCCGATTCACACAACATCCACCTTCGGAAAGAACCGTGGCATTAAGAAAACCAAAGGCTTATTGTTCCCACAAAACGTAAAAACAAGCTAACCAACTTAAAAAGAAGCTACTAAAGTAAATAAGAAGATATGCTACTAAAGAAAAACAACGAAAGAAGTTATGAAGTAAACTACGGAAAGTAAACTGAATATATACAAAATGAAGTAAAGCGAATCTATACATAATGGAAATGAATATATATATAAAATGGTAAAGATATATACATACTGTGAACAACTAATTTTTGACCACACCCAAATTCTATACTATTTTTGCTGTAAATATTAA
>ML349977.1:0-10390 GCA_005239505.1 Nicotiana paniculata | reverse complement strand
CAATTAAACAGGAATTCAGCCAGTCGTGCCTGTAATATCGCCATCCATGGTCCAGGCCGGACGACTTGATATGGATCTAGTACCATATTGCATGATATTTTTCTGGGACATCAAATACAACCCAAGAAACCATAACCAACTCTTCAAAAGGATCAAGTTACATTTTTTCGCATTTTATGGAAATTAAACTAGAATTCCGCCAAGTCGTGCCTGCGTTATCGCCTTCTATGGTCCATGCCGGACGCCTTGGTACGTAGCCGGTACCGAATCACATGATATTTGTCCTAGAAATCAAATACAACCCAAGGATTCATAACCAATGCTACGAAGTGATCAAGTTACATTTATTGGAATTTTATGGCAATTAAACTGGAATTCCACAAGTCGTGCCTGTATTATTGCCTGCCATAGTCCAGGTTGGATGCCTTGGTATGGAGTCGGTACCTAATCACATGATATTTCTTCGGGACATCAAATGCGACACAAGGAACCATAACCAACGCTTTGAAATGATCAAGTTAAATTTTTTGGCATTATATGGCAATTAAACTGGAATTCCGCCAGTCGTGCATGTATTATCGCCTGCCATGGTCCAGGACGGACGCCTTGGTATGGAGCCGGTACCGGATATCATGATATTTTTCTGGTACATCAAATACGAGCTAAGGAACCATAACCAACGCTTCGAAATGACCATGTTACATTTTTTGGCATTTTAAGGCAATTAAACTGCAATTCCGCCAGTCGTGCTTGTATTGTCGCCTGCCATGGTCCATGCCGGACGCCTTGGTACGGAGCCTGTATCGGATCGCATGATATTTCTCCAGGACATCAAATACGACCCAAGGAACCATAACCAACACTTCAAAATGATCAAATTACATCTTTTGGCATTTTATGGCAATTAAACTGCAATTCCGCCAGTCGTGCCTGTATTATCGCCTGCCATGGTCCAGGTCGGACGCCGTGGTAGGTAGCCGGTACCGAATCGCATGATATTTCTCTAGAACATCAAATACGACGCACAGAACCATAACCAACACTCTGAAATGATCAAGTTACATTTTTTGGCATTTTACGGCAATTATAGTGGAATTCTGTCAGTCGTGCCTGTATTATCGCCTGCTATGGTCCAGGCCGGACGCCTTGGTACGGAACCGGTACCGGGTCATATGATATTTGTCCGGGATATTAAATATGACCCAAGGAACCATAACATACGCTTCGAAATGATCAAGTTATATTTTTTGGCATTTGATGGCAATTAAACTTGAATTCCGCCAGTTGTGCCTCTATTATCGCCTGCCATGGTCCAGGCCGGACGCCTTGGTACAGAGCTCGTACCGAATCGCATGATATTTTTCCAGGACATCAAATATGATCCACAGAACCATAACTAACGCTCTGAAATGATCAAGTTACATATTTTTGGCATTTTATGGCAATTAAACTGGAATTCCGACAGTCGTGCATGTATTATTGCCTGCCATGGTACAGGCCGGACGCCTTGGTACGGATCAACTACCGGGTCACATGATATTTTCCGGGATATGAAATATGAACCAAGGAACCATAACCAACGCTTCGGAATGATCAAGTTACATTTTTTTGGCATTTTATGGAAATTAAACTTGAATTCCGCAAGTCGTGCCTGTATTATCGCCTACCATGGTCCAGGTCGGACGCCTTGGTATGGAGCCGGTATCGGATAGCATGATATTTGTCCAAGACATCAAATACGACCCAAGGAACCATAACCAACGCTTCAAAATGATCAAGTTACATTTTTTTGCACTTTATGTCAATTAAAATGGAATTCCGCCAGTCGTGCCTGTATTATCGCCTGCCATGGTCCAGGCCGAACTCCTTGGTACGTAGCCGTTACTGGATCACATGACATTTGTCCGGGACATCAAATACGACCGAAGGAACAATAACCAACGTTTCAAAATGATCAAGTTACATTTTTTGGCATTTTATGGCAATTAAACTGGAATTCCGCCAGTCGTGCCTTTATTATCGCCTGCCATGGTCCAGGACGGACGCCTTGGTACCGAGCTGGTACCGGATAGCATGATATTTTTCCGGGACATCAAATACGACCCAAGGAACCATAACCAAAGCTTCGAAATGATCAAGTTATCTTTTTGGATTTTTATGGCAATTAAACTGGAATTCCGCTAGTCGTACCTGTATTATCGCTTGCCATGGTCCAGGCCGGATGCCTTGGTATGGAGCTGGTAGTGCATCGCATGATATTTTTCCAGGACAGAAAATACGACCCAATGAACCATAACCAATGCTTCAAAAATGATTATGTTATATTTTTTGGCATTTTATGGCAATTAAACTGGAATTCAGCCAATCGTGCATGTATTATCACCTGCCATGGTCTAGGCCAAACGCCTTGGTACGGAGCCAGTAGTGGATCGCATGATATTTGTCCGGGACATCAAATACGACCCAAGGAACCATAAGCAGCGGTTCGAAATGATCAATTTACATTTTTTGGCATTTTATGGAAATTAAACTGGAATTCCGCCAGTCGTGCCTGTATTATCGCATGCCATGATCCAGGCCGGACGCTTTGGTATGGAGCCGGTACCAGATCGCATGATATTTGTCCGGGATTGCAAATACTACCCATGGAACCATAAGCAACGCTTTGAAATGATCAAGTTACATTTTTTGGCATTTTATGGCAATTAAATTGGAATTCCGCCAGTCGTGCCTGTATTATCGCCTGCCATGGGCCAGGCCAGACGCCTTGGTACGGAGCTGGTTCCGGATCGCATGATATTTATATGGACATCAAATACGACCTTTGGAACCATAAGCAACGCTTCGAAATGATCAAGTTACATGTATTGGCATTTTATGGCAATTAAACTGGAATTATGCTAGTCGTGCATGTATTATCGCTTGCCAGGGTCCAGGCCGGACGCCTTGGTACGAAGCCGGTACCAGATCGCAAGATATTTGTTCGGGACATCAAATATGACCCAAGGAACCATAACCAACGCTTCAAAATGATCAAGTTAAGTTTTTTAGCATTTTATGGCAATTAAACTGGAATTCCGCTAGTCGTGCTTGTATTATCGTCTGCCATGGTCCAGGTCGGACGCCTTGGCACGGAGCTGGTACCGGATCACATGATATTTGTCCGAGACATCAAATACGACCCAAGGAAATGTAACCAACGCTTCGAAATGATCAAGTTAAATGTTTTGGCATTTTATGGCAATTAAACTGGAATTCCGCCAGTGGTGCTTGTATTATCGCCATCCATGGTCCAGGCCGGATGCAATGGTATGGAGATGGTAACGGATCGCATGATATTTGTCCAGGACATCAAACACGACCAAATGAACCATAACCAACTCTTCGAAATGATCAAGTTACATATTTTGGCATTTTATGGCAATTAAACTGGAATTCCGCCAGTGGTGCTTGTATTATCGTCTGCCATGGTCCAGGCCGGACGCCTCGGTACGGAGCCTTTACCGGATCGCATGATATTTGTTCGCAACATCAAATATGACCCAAGGAACCATAACCTACGCTACGAAATGATCAAGTTACATTTTTTGGCATTTTATGGCAATTAAACTGCAATTCAGCCAGTCGTGCCTGTATTGTCGCCTGCCATGGTCCATGTCGGACGCCTTGGTACGAAGCCTGTATCGGACCGCATGATATTTCTCCAGGACATCAAATACGACCCAAGGAACCATAACCAACGCTTCGAAATGATCAAATTACATCTTTTGGCATTTTATGGCAATTAAACTGGAATTCCGCCAGTCGTGCCTGTATTATCGCCTACCATGGTCCAGACCAGGCGCCTTGGTACGTAGCTGGTAACGAATCGCATGATATTTTTCCGAGACATCAAATACAATCCAAGGATTCATAAACAACGCTTTGAAATGATGAAGTTACAATTTTTGGAATTTTATTGCAATTAAACTGGAATTCTGCCAGCCATGCATATATTATCGCCTGCCATAGTCCAGGCCGGACGCCTTGGTACGGAGCCGGTACCGGATCACAAGATATTTCTCCGGGACATCAAATACGACCCAAGGAACCATAACCAATGCTTCGAAATGATCAAGTTAATTGTTTTGGCATTTTATGGACATTAAACTGGAATTCCACCAGTCGTGCCTTTATTATCGCCTGCCATGGTCCACGCCAGACGCCTTGGTACGGAGCCGGTTCCGGATCGCATGATATTTGTCTGGATATCAAATACGACCCAAGGAACCATAACCAATGCTTCGAAATGATCAAGTTACATATTTTGGCATTTTATGGCAATTAAACTGAAATTTTTCTATTCGTGCCTGTATTATCGCCTCCCAGGGTCTAGGCCGGACGCATTGGTACGGAGCCGGTACCAGATCACAAGATATTTGTTCGGGAAATCAAATATGACCGAAGTAACCATAACCAAAGCTTCTAAATGATCAAGTTACACTTTATGGAAATTAAACTGGAATTCCGCTAGTTGTGCCTGTATTTTCACCATCTATGGTCCAAGCCGGACACCTTGGTATGGAGCCAGTACTGGATCGCAAGATATCGGTCTTGGACATCAAATATGACCTAAGTAACCATAACCAACTCTTCGAAATGATCAAGTTACATTTTTTGGCATTATATGGCAATTAAACTAGAATTCGGCTAGTCGTGCTTGTAATATCGCCTGCCATGGTCCATGCCGGACGCCTTGGTACGGAGCTGGTACCGGATCGCATAATATTTTTCTGGGACATCAAATATGACCCAAGGACCCATAAACAATGCTTCGAAATGATCAAGTTACATTTCACGGCAATTAAACTGGAATTCGGCCACTCGTGCCTGTATTATCGCCATCCATGGTCCAGGTCAGACACCTTGGTATGGAGCCGATACCGGATCGCATGATATTTGTTCGGGACATCAAATACGACCAAAGTAACCATAACCAACTCTTTGATGTGATCAAGTTATATTTTTTGGCATTTTATGGCAATTAAACTGGAATTCCGCTAGTCGTGCCTGTATTTATCACCTCCCATGGTCCAGCCCAGACGCCTTGGTATGAAGCCGGTACCAGATCACACGATATTTGATCAGGACATTAAATATGACCCAAGGAACCATAACCAACACTTTGAAATTATCAAGTTACATTTTTTGGTATTTTATGGAAATTAAACTGGAATTCCGCCAGTCGTGCCTGTATTATCGCCTGCCATGGTCCAGGCCAGACTCCTTGGTATGAAGTCGGTACCGGATCACATGATATTTGACCGGGACATCAAATACGACCCAAGGAACCATAACCAACACTTCGAAATGATCAAGTTACATTTTTTGGAATTTTATGGAAATTAAACTGGAATTCCGCTAGTCGTGCCTGTATTATCGCCAGCCATGGTCCAGGCCGAACGCCTTGGTAAGGTGCCGGTATCGGATAGCATGATACTTGTCTGGGACATCAAATACGACCCAAGTAACCATAACCAACGCTTCAAAATGATCAAGTTACATTTTATGGCAATTAAACTGGAATTCCGCCAGTCGTGCCTGTATTATCACTATCCATGGTCCAGGCCGGACACCTTGGTATGGAGCCAGTACCGGATCACATGATATTTGTACGGGACATCAAATAAGACCCAAGGAACCATAACCAACGCTTTGAAATGATCAATTTACATTTTCTGGCAATTAAACTGGAATCAGCTAGTCGTGCATGTATTATCACCATCCATGGTTCAGGCCGGACAACCTGGTATGGAGCCGGTACCGGATCGCATGATATTTGTCCGGGACATCAAATACGACCCAAGTAACCATGTAGAACTCTTCGAAATGATCAAGTTACATTTGTTTGGCATTTTATGGCAATTAAACTGGAATCAGCTAGTCGTTCATGTATTATCACCATCCATGGTTCAGGCCGGACAACCTGGTATGGAGCCGGTACCGGATCGCATGATATTTGTCCGGGACATCAAATACGACCCAAGTAACCATGTAGAACTCTTCGAAATGATCAAGTTACATTTGTTTGGCATTTTATGGCAATTAAATTGGAATTCCGCTAGTCGTGCATGTAATATCGCCTGCCATGGTCCAGGCCGGACGCCTTGGTATGGAGCTGGTGCCGGATGGCATGATATTTGTCCGGGACATCAAATATGACCCAAGGAACCATAATCAACGCTTCGAAATGATCAAGTTACATTTTATGACAATTAAACTGGAATTCCGCTAGTCGTGCATGTATTATCGCCATCCATGGTCCAGGCCGGACACCTTGGTATGGAGCCGGTACCGGATCGCATGATATTTGTCCGAAACATCAAATATGACCCAAATAACCATAACCAACTCTTCGAGATGATCAAGTTACAGTTTTTGTCATTTTATGGCAATTAAGCTGGAATTTCGCTAGTCCTGCCTGTAATATCGCCTGCCATGGTCCATGCCGGACGCCTTGGAACGAAGCTGGTATTGGATCGCATGATATTTTTCAAGGACATCAAATACCACCCAAGGAACCTATAACCAATGCTTTGAAATGATCAAGTTACATTTTTTGGCATTTTATGGCAATTAAAATTTGAATTCTGCCAGTCGTGCCTGTATTATCGCCTGCCATGGTCCAGTCGGACGCCTTGGTATGGAGCCGATACCAGATCATATGACATTTATCTGGGACATCAAATACAACACAAGGAACCATAACCAACTCTTTGAAATGATCAAGTTACATTTTTTGGCATTTTATGGCAATTAAACTGGAATTAAGCCAGTCGTGACTGTATTATCGCCATCCGTGGTCCATGTCGGACGCCTTGGTATGGATCTGGTACTGGATAGCATGATATTTGTCCGAGACATCAAATGCAACCCCAGAAACCATAACAAACTCCTCGAAAAGATTTTTTGGCATGTTATGGCAATTAAACTAGAATTCCGCCAAGTCCTACCTGCATTATCGCCTTCCATGATCCAGACCGGACACCTTGGTACGTAGCCGGTACCGAATCGCATTATATTTGTCCGGGACATCAAATACAATCCCAGGATTCATAACCAACTCTTTGAAATGATGAAGTTACATTTTTTGGAATTTTGTTTCAATTAAACTGGAATTCCGCCAGCTGTGCCCGTATTATCGACTGCCATAGTCCAGGCCGGTCGCCTTGGCACGGAACCGGTACCGGATCACATGATATTTCTCCGGGACATCAAATACAAACTAAGGAACCATAACCAACGCTTCGAAATGATCAAGTTACATGTTTTGGCATTTTATGGCAATTAAACTGGAATTTTTCTAGTTGGCCTGTATTATCGCCTGCCAGGGTCCAGGCCGGACGCCTTGGTACGGAGCCGGTACCAGATCGCAAGATATTTGTTCGGTACATCAAATATGACCCAAGGAGCCATAACCAAAGCTTCAAAATGATCAAGTTACACTTTATGGCAATTAAACTAGAATTCCGCTAGTCGTGCATGTATTATCACCATCTATGGCCCAGGCCAGACAGCTTGGTATGGCGCCGGTACCGGATCACATGATATTGGTCTAGGACATCAAATACGACCCAAGTAACCATAACCAACTCTTCGAAATGATCAAGTTACATTTTTTGGCATTTTATGGCAATTAAACTGGAATTCCGCCAGTCGTGCCTATATTATCACCATCCATGGTCCAGGCCGGACACCTTGGTATGGAGCCGATACCGGATCACATGATATTTTTCCGGGACATCAAATACAATCCAAGTAACTATAACCAACTCTTCAAAATGATCAAGTTACATTTTTTGGCATTTTATGGCAATTAAACTGGAATTCCGCTAGTCGTGCCTGTAATATCGCCTGCCATGGTCCAGGACGGACGCCTTAGTACGAAGCTGGTACCAGATCGCATGATATTTCTCCGGGACATCAAATACGACCCAAGGAACCATAACCAACGCTTCGAAATGATCAAGTCGTGCCTGTATTATCACCATCCATGGTTCCGGCCGGACGCCTTGGTACGGAGCTGGTGCCGGATCGCATGATATTTGTATGGGACATCAAATATGACCCAAGGACCCATAACCAATGCTTCATAATGATCAAGTTACATTTTATTGGAATTAAACTGGAATTCCGCCAGTCGTGCCTGTATTATCGCCATCCATGGTCCAAACCGGACACCTTGGTATGAAGCCTATACTGGATCGCATGATATTTGTCCGGGACGGAGCCGGTACCAGATAGAATGATACTTGTCCAAGACATCAAATAGGACCCAAGTAACCATAACCAACGCTTCGAACTGATCAAGTTACATTTTATGGCAATTAACTGGAATTCAGCCAGCCGTGCATGTATTATCACCATCCATGGTTCAGGCCGGACACCTTGGTATGGAGGTAACCATAACCAACTCTTCGAAATGATCAAGTTACATTTGTTTGGCATATTATGGCAATTAAACTGGAATTCCGCTAGTCGTGCCTGTAATATCGCCTGCCATGGTCCAGGCCGGACGCCTTGGTACGGAGCTGGTACCGGATCGCATGATATTTGTCCGGGACATCAAATATGACCCAAGGAACCATAACCAACGCTTCGAAATGATCAACTTACATTTTATGACAATTAAACTAGAATTCCGCCAGACGTGCATGTATTATCGCCATCCATGGTCCAGGCTGGACACCTTGGTATGGAGCCGGTACCGGATCGTATGATATTTGTCCGGAACATCAAATATGACCTAAGTAACCATAACCAACTCTTCGAAATGATCAAGTTACATTTTTTGGCATTTTATGGCAATTAAACTAGAATTCCGCTAGTTCTGCCTGTAATATCGCCTGCCATGGTCCAGGTNACATTTTTTGGCATTTTATGGCAATTAAACTGGAATTCCGCCAGTCGTGCCTGTATTATCGCCTGCCATGGTCCAGGCCGGACGCCTTGGTACGGAGCCGGTAATGGATAGAATGATATTTGTCTGGTACATCAAATACGACCCAAGTAACCATAACCAACTCTTCGAAATGAACAAGTTACATTTTTTTGCATTTTATGGCAATTAAACTGGAATTCTACAAGTCGTGCCTGTATTATCGCCTGCCATGGTCCAGACCGGACACCTTAAGACGGATTCGGTACTGGATAGCATGATATTTATCCAAGTCATCAAATACGACCCAAGGAACCATAACCAACACTTCGAAATGATCAAATTACATTTTTTTGGCATTTTATGGCAATTAAACTTGAATTCCGTCAGTCGTGCCTCTATTATTGCCTACCATGGTACAGGCCGGACGCCTTGGTACAGAGCCGGTATCGAATCACATGATATTTGTCTGGGACATTAAATACGACCCAAGAAACCATAACCAACGCTTCGAAATGATCAAGTTACATTTTTTGGCATTTTATAGCAATTAAACTGGAATTCCGCTAGTCGTGCCTGTATTATCACCTGCCATGGTCCAGGCCGGACGACTTGATATGAAGCCAGTACTGGATCACATGATATTTGACCAGGACATCAAATACGACCCAAGGAACCATAACCAACACTTCGAAACGATCAAGTTACATTTTTTGGCATTTTATGGTAATTAAACTGGAATTCCGCCACTCGCGCCTGTATTATCGCCAGCCATGGTCCAGGCCGGACGCCTTGGTATGATGATGGTACCGGATAGCATGCTACTTTTCCGGGACATCAAATACAACACAAGTAACCATAACCAACACTTAGAAATGAGCTAGTTACATTTTATGGCAATTAAACTGGAATTCCGCCAGTCGTGCCTGTATTATCACCATCCATGGTCCAGGCCGGACACCTTGGTATTGAGCAAGTACCGTATCGCATTATATTTGTCCGGGACATCAAATACGACCCAATGAACCATAACCAACGCTTCGAAATGATCAAGTTACATTTTATGGCAAGTAAACTGGAATCAGCCAGTCGTACCTGTATTATCACCATCTATGGTTCAGGCCGGACACCCTGGTATGGAGCCGGTACCGGATCGCATTTTTTCTGGGACATCAAATACGACCCAAGTAACCATAACGAACTCTTCGAAATGATCAAGTTACATTTGTTTGGCATTTTATGGAAATTAAACTGGAATTCCGCTAGTCGTGCCTGTGATATCGCCTACCATGGTCCAGGCTGGACGCCTTGGTAAGGAGCTGGTACCGGATCGCATGATATTTGTCCGGGATATCAAATATGACCCAAGGAACCATAACAAACGCTTCGAAACGATCAAGTTACATTTTGTGACAATTAAACTGGAATTCCGCCAGTCGTGCATGTATTATCGCCATCCATGGTCCAGGCCAG
>ML349976.1:0-17560 GCA_005239505.1 Nicotiana paniculata | reverse complement strand
AATAATAATAATAATAATAATAATAATAATAATAATAATAATAGAGTATAGGTACTTGAAATAAAACAATAAATATAAGGGAAAATCAAGTTAGCAGGTGAGCCGTAACTGGTCCGGATGTTGGATCGTAGGCCTACCAAATGCGTATATTTTAAGTAATTACATTTATCTATAGTAGTAAAACATATGGATTCCCTAATATCTAAATAAAATATTTAATCAAAAAGTAATATAACCGATAGAACAAAAACTTATAATTATCTTAAATTCCTTTTAAAAAAATAGGTACTAATTTATTACTAGCAATCTAGATGTATAAATTTTAGTCTATTGTATTTATTTCACTTATATAATTGAATTTGTACTTAAAAAAGTTAAAATAATTATTTTATTTATTATAATTATAAATTATAACTCAAAATGTAGCATGTCATTTGTTAACTTATTTATATATATTATTTTACTCAAAATGTAGTCTGGAGACATACCCTTGAGTCTAAGGGTTTCAAGTTGAGCAGGATCAGGAAAAAACATTTGGAGTGCAAGTTCAACGGTCTTACCCAGGAAGCGGACGGAGATGTTTGGCTTGATATGTAAGTCTTTTCCATGAGAGAGAGCTTCAAGTATATGGGGTTTATAATTCAGAATGATGGGAGTGACGAGGATGTCACACAACGTAACGAAATAGGGTGGATGAAGTAGAGGCTCGCTCCGAGTGTCTTGTGTGATAAGAATGTTCCATTGAGACTTAAGGGTAAGTTTTACAAGGTAGTGGTTAGACATACTATGTTGTATGGGTCAGAGTGCTGGCAAGTCAAGAACTAACATGTCCAGCAGATGAAAGTAGTTAAAATTAAAATGTTCACATGAATGTGTGGGCATACTAGGTTGGATAGAATTAGGAATGAAGTTATTCGGGACAAGGTGGGAGTGGCTCCTGTGGAGGAAAAGATGCAAGAGGCGAGGATGAGGTGGTTCAGGCATGTTAAATGGAGAAGCGCAGATGCCCCAGTCAGGAAGTGTGAGAGGTTGGCCTTGAGAGGGGGAGGAGGATGGGTAAAAGGAAGGGTAGAGGTAGGTCAAAGAAGTCTTGGGGAGAGATGATCAGGCAGGACATAGCGCAGCTTGAGTTAACCGAGGACTTGACTCTGGATAGAAAGGTGTGGATGATGAGAATTAGGGTAGAAGATTAGTAGGTAGTCGTTTGTTAATTCCATTTGCCTTCATTAGTTTGATAATAATAGTGTAATGACCCGACCGGTCGTTTTGAGCTCTAGCATGTCGTTCAGCGGTTTGAGGCCGTGAGCAGCTTAGTTTCAGGTATTATGACTTGTAGATGTGGTCGGAATTTAATTTCGGGAACTTTAGAGTTGGTTTTGAAAGAAAATTCTCATTTCAGAAGCTTTAAGTTGGAGAAATTGACTAAGATTGGAATCTTGAGTAAACGACTCCTGAATTAGGATTTGAAGGTTCCAGCATGTTCGTATGATGATTTCAGACTTGGGCGTATGTCCGGATCAGGTTTTGGATAACCTGGGAGCGTTTCTGCGTATATTATGGAAGATAACATTTTAGAAGAATATCATAAATTTAGGATGTAAGGCAGTTCAGAGTTATTGATGTCCTTTTGGGATTCCGAGCCTGGGAATAGCTTCGTATGGTGATTTTGGAGTTGGAAGCGAGATTGGAAGTGAATTCGGATGCCCATAGGTTATTTTGAAGTCATTTGGCTAAAGATAAAAATTTGAAGATTTTGAGAAATCCGACCGAAAGTAGAAATTTTGATATCAAGGTCGGAATGCGATTCCGGAAGTTGGAACAGAATGTCGAATATGACTTGTGTGTAATATTTGAGGTCAATCGGACGTGATTTCATAGGTTTCGGCATCGAATGTGGATGTTTGGAAGTTCTAAGTTCATTAAACTTGAATCGGGCTGTGATTCGTGATTTCGATATTGTTTGAGGTAATTTTAAGGCTCGACTAAGTTCGAATGAGGTATTGGGACTAGTTGGTAGTTTCGGTTGAGGTCCTAGGGGGCCTCGGGTGTGTTTCGGATGCTCAACGGGTCGATTTTTGCCTTGTGAGGATTGCTGGTTTTCTGGTGTGAGTGCAGCAGGTTTTTACTCTATGCGATCGCGTGAGAGGGTATGCGATCGCATAGAAGGATTTTTGAGGCTGCTGATTTTGGCTTGTGCGATCGCAGGTAGGTGTATGTGATCGCACAGTAGAGGAAGTGTGGGGGGTTCTGTTTTGGTCTATGCGAACGCTGGGGGGAGCTGCGATCGCGGAGAAGGAATTTTGGAGGGAGCTGATAGTGGCCTGTGCGATCGCGTGGTGTAGAGTGAGATCGCATAAGGCAGAGTTAGGGGCAGCCTGGTTTGGCCTATGCGATCGCAATGGACTTCATGCGATCGCATAGAGGAGCAGTGCTGGGCAGTGTTATGTTTTAAACGAGTTTTGGTCATTTCTTCTCATTTCTTCTTTGGTTTGGTCGACTTTGAGGAGCTTCAAGAGTGGGTTTTCGTCAAGCATCACTAGGTAAGTAATTCCTTCATGTTTTAAGATTAATACAAGTTGTATGCATGGATTAAACATGAAAGATTGTGGAAATTTGGTGAATTTTGAAGAAAACCTAGAAAATGGTAATTTGGATTTTTAGCCACGAATTTGAGCATGGAATTTAGAGTAAATTGTATATTTGAACTAGTAAAGCTATGGGTAGAATTTATCTTCGAGAAATTTCGGATTCCAGGCACGTGGGCCCGAGGGCATTTTGGTCATTTCACTGAGCAGAGTTGGGAAATTATATCATTTGGAATTTTTGCAAATATTAGAGTATATTTTCATTGGTTTTTCGTTGTTTGGATAGTTTCGGAGCGTTGTGCAACGATTAGAGTCATCGAAAGGGCTTGGAGGCCGGTAATGGAATTTCGGCGCGAGGTAAGTCTCCTTTCTAACTTTGTGAGGGGGAATTGTCCCCCTAGGTGAAATAATTAAGTATGTGCTATTATCTTCGGGGGATACGGATACGTACGCACGAGGTGGCAGGAGTCCGTGCGTAGCTACTATTATGACATGTCCGGGTAGTCTAGGACCCATTATCATGCCATACGTGTTGTGTATATGATCCTGCCCATAATATTAAACTATTAATGCTATTGAATCAGTAAATTATTTCTTGAGAAGACTAGAGTGTGCTTTTCATAATTATATAAAAAGAGAATTGACTCCTCCGTGGATAATTGTATACCTGATAGGGTTATGTTATGAAATATTATTAAACTTGGTATCTGAGTTTCAAAACAAAAATTTAAAAGCTATACGTCATGTTCCTTTAAGAAGAGTTTTACCACTTTCCTGAGAAAACTGCTTTCTTGATAAAAATGTGGATTTGTTATGTGAATATGTGTAACTTTGGGCGCCTGAGTCGCATGTATGATTCGCGAGCAGGATGACCCTGTATTTATGTATATTTATACGGGGATCTGAGTCGCTGGTTTGATTCGCGAGCGGGGTAGCCCTAGTATTATGTATAACCGCGTCGCATGATCTATTCGCGAGCGGGGAAGATAAATGCATCTATGGTTCGAGCAGTTGGACCCTCGGCAGTGCACAATTTATTATTGTTGGTCCGCGTTGTTCGACCCTCGCCATTGCTTGCGCATGATATTTACTGCGTATTTCCTGTGATTTTGCCTGATTACTGGCCTGAGATTTTAGGATGTCAACTGAAATGACAGAGATTTAAAGTTATTAAAGATTTTGGAAGAAGTTGTTCCTTCCGGTTGATTATTTGTTATTTGATCAAATCACCCGTGTTGATTAATTGATATTAATACGATGAATATTTAAAGTGTTAAAAGTGAAAAGAGTTGATATTATTTATTCCCGAGTTTTAATAAACTGCCTATGATAATCATGCTTAGCGTCACACTTGAATATACTAAATTGACCTTTAGCAAGTGTCTAATTTGACCTCTCGTCACTACCTCTGTGAGGTTAGGCGGGTGACTTACTGAGTACACGTTATTTTCGTACTCATGCTACACTTGTTGTGCATTTTTACTGCACAGGTACTTTCATAGCGATGTGGAGGATTTGGAGACTTAGGCAAGCTGCATCATCCGGAGGCGATCTGCAGCTGACAGAGTCTCCCTCATATTGTATTACATTATTTTTAATTTCCTTGTCCATTTTTATTTCGGACAAGCTTTGTAGAAATTGTAAAATTCTTAGAAATTGCTCATGTACTTATGGCACCGGGTTCTGGGATGTGTTGGGACATATTTTCTAAAATAGGACTATGTAAACCATTGTATTTATTTAACGGATTTTATATAGTTGCTATGTAATAAAGTGAAAGGCAATGTTTTTCATAAATGCTAAAATTGAAAATTATTTCAATTAATTAATGATTGGATCACCTGACATTGATGTCTGGCGCCATCACGACCTTATGAATTTTGGGTCGTGACAACATGGCATCAGAGCTCTAGGTTCCCTTAGGTCTCACGAGTCATGAGTAAGTCTAGTAGAGTCTTGTAGATTAGTACGGAGACGTCCGTACTTATCTTCGAGAGGCTACATGGGTGTTAGGAGTACTTCATTTCTTGATTCCTCATCGTGCGATTTGATTCCTTTGAGGCTTATGCCTATGTTTATTCCTATTCAATCTTACGTGTCGCGAAACGCTTGCTATGAATCAGGAATTTGAGGAATTGAAATAGTGCTATGGGTGCGGTGCGTGATGTTTCTCCCTGCGAAGTTGATTGAGGCTATTGTCTTTGCCCTGTGGAAGAATAATATGTTGATTCAGCTCAGTAGCTGTGTTTCTAAGAGCGTTGAGGTTATGCTCAGGTTTTAGTATTGGTTATCGCGCGATGTCGACATGATGGTAGAACGCATACCCATATGTTAAGTCCTGACGAATGGTTTGAAGGGAGGTCTTCTCAGAGTGTGATTTCGAGATTTCGGTATTTTAGTTCCGGCAGAGGAAAGGCATTCGGATTATGAATGGTCCGGTTGGGGTTGATAAAGTAGTATGGCTTGGTGTTTTCAAGTAAGGTGGAGTATTCCCCTATGATGTGTTATCGTCATCCTTGATCAAATGGAATGTGCTAAGTTCGTCAGTGTCATGGTTTCTTCGGGTGCATGGGGCCAGAGTATTATGAAGAAGTATTGAAGAATGCGGTTTGCAGAGACCGTGAGGTGTGGTGGTTCAGTACCGGATAAGTGTTGATAATGAAAGAAGCTAGAAAAAGGTGATCTTCGGAGAGTTTGAAGTCGTGGTAAACTGCTGGTTTAAGATCTATAGAGAATGATATTGAATTGAGGCTAGGCGGTGGTTCCATTTCTAGGAGGCCAGGTGTAAGAAGCGGAAGTCGAGAAGTCGCTAAGTGGGGGAGTCCCACCATCTACAGTTGGGTTGCAAGATTGTGTTATCATAGGGTTGCGGATTGTCGGCGTGTTGGGAAGTTATTACAGCTAAGGGAAAGGAGTAAAATGGTGATTGTGCGTGGGATTTGATGAATGTGTGCAAAAGTTGGCCCTGTCGGACCAGGGTTAGGCTTTGGAAGATTCAGAATTTTGCTTAAGGCATAGGTGAGTTGTCATGATAGTGACTTGGTCACATGTTTCATTGAAAAGGGTGTTCATGTGCTAGGAGAGCCTTGGAGTTGATTTTATTCGGGACCATTCAGAGTGGGAGAATCTCGATAGCGGTCCTAGTGAATTCAAAGTTAAGAATGCGGCATTTAAGGGTTTCAGGCAGCAGTATGATCGAGGATTGAGCTTATGCAGCGTAATTCCTAAGAAAAGGAAAATGGTTGGGGTTCTATGATATGTTTCAGCGTGCAGGATAGTATTGGATGAGTGAGAGAAATAAACTCCGGATTGTAGAAAGATTATCAGGAGGGTATGAGACGAGTTTCTAGGTAGCATAGTCTCATGAATCAAGGTCACTCGGGATGAGTCAGGGTTGAGTTTGCTGCGAGTTGAAGGAAGTTGCTATTATTCCTGAGGCAATTGAAGATGATTAAAAGAATATAGATTGAATAGCCATGGTTGAAATGGCACCTTTACGGAATTGATTAGTTCCTTCGATGTGATTAAGTTATGCATATGGTTTGTGCTGCTGTGTGCGAGGCATGACAGCCTCGAAATAGATTTATTTGGAAGCATTCGAGTATTATGGCATGTCTGGTGTAGGCAGATCCCGGAAGGGTTATGGTGGTTCAGACCACTACTTAAGGATTTGCTATTGTGATTTGTGTGAATTTACACGTGCGTTGTGGTTGTTCTCTTGAATTGAGGTAAGTAAAAGGCTTCTATATGATGGAGTGTTCACCTTATTAGTGCTTCAGAAGTTATGATGGAATTCTTGCGCTAACTCATATTGGCAGGTTAGGTGCGGTAAGCAGTATGTAACTAGGAGTAAGAATCGAGATTGTGGTTCGGTGTTAATAAGGATGTCATGAGCTCGGAAGAGCAAGAAAAAGTTATTCGAAAGTTCAGAATAAGCTGGTGTTATCTTCAATGCCACTTGAGATTGATATTCGGTGGAAGAGGCTTTGTACCCTGGTTATGGGTTCTTGATTTGTCTTACAGCGTAGTATGGCCAGTGGTGGATGTGTAGAATTGCTACCTTGTGTGGAAGGTCGTGGGAGCGTGACCACGGGAAGATTATATAAGTGTGTCATGTAGTCACCTGATTGATTGAAGATTTAGAGCAAGTATAAGGAAGTGCAATATTGCTTAAGTGAGAATTTATGCCTGGAAGGCGTTCAGTTCATTTGGTTGTGGATTTTGGGGTGTTTGTCCCGGATATGATGGTTGTTCTTGCATATTATGAGAGAAAGTGGGTTAATATGGACCCAGGTAAAAGCTATTAGCTTAGTTTGGTGCGAGCAAGGTAGACTCAATGTTTGTGGATGGATTTAAATATTATTATGGGCTCTGTATGAGCCAAGCATGTTCATTTCAGTAGAGCGCTTTTTCATGGAAAGGTATTAGAACAGCAGATGTTGTTCCATATTCATCAAATTCATGTGATATTATGATTGTGCTGTGTGAGTTGTGAAACGGCTTGATAATTTCCTATGTGTGGAAGTCCCGTATAGTGGAGGTGTTATGTGAGCAGGATAGCTCTTGAGATCCAGAGTGTATATATATATATTGCACCTTAGTTGTGCTTGAGTTTTGTAGCATATGGCTTTATCAGTCTCCCCAGGATGGTATGATGCACTTAGTGTGCTTATGATCGATACTCAGTAATTTGTAATAGTGAGTAAATCAGCTCCGTGTATATCTTCTTATGTAAATTCTATGTGTGGATCGGGTGGCACGTCCCCACGGGTATGTTATTTGGATCAGGTTTCACGCCGCAACAATGTGATGATGAGTAAGGTTACTATATTTATTTCCTTATGTTCTACTTCCTATTTTTCTGACAAAAGTTCATATTAGTTGCGCGAGTTAAATAGTCCCTTCCTGAGTTGTTTCTTATTATCATGTTGGAGTTATGGCATATTGGCGCGATGTGGTATCATGTGAGGTTGTTGGTCATGTTTGGGGTGATTTGTTGTCTAAGCAGTTCATACTGGGTGCGACGAGATTATCGGATAAGGGATCAGTTCGATAAGGTTATGTGAAGTGTATATTAAAGAACAAATACCATTATTCAGGTTCATAATGAGGTGATTATTCTAGTCAGGATGAGATACTCAATGATTTGTTAACTCTGCAGTTGGGTATGAATTTCTACACAGCTCCTACGTTGTGGTTGTATCGTTAGCATTATAGCAGGATANATATATATATATATATATATATATCATGAGGTGCATTAGGAGCATCAGATTCGTGGAATTTTGGGCTATTAAGGTTCAGGGAACGTCATTGTGGTTAGATGATGAATTTTGCGGTGCATGGTGCTAATTCAGCAAAGGTATGCAGTCATGTTCTCGTATATCTTGTGGTAGTTGATACGGTGTTTATATATTGGAACTAAGCCTGGCAGAAAAATTTCAAGTGTTGGAATTTGATTCTGAGCATATTATATGGATAAACGAAGAAATCTTCAGATTTGATCAAAGCTAATGTACTCAACTGGGTTGTGGTAGCACGGGCAGGTGCTCGAGGTGTTAAACAGTTATTTTAGATAACTCCAGAGCAGTTCTTAGCACGTTCGAGGACGAACGTCTGTTTAAGTGGGGGAGAATGTAACGACCCGACTGGTCATTTTGAGCTCTAGTGCGTCATTCAGCGCTTTGAGGCTGTGAGCAACTTCGTTTTAGGTATTATGACTTGTAGCTGTGGTAGGAATTGAATTTCAAAAAGTTAGAGTTGTTTGGAAAGAAAATTCTCATTTTAGAAGCTTTAAGTTGGAGAAATTGACTAAGATTGGAATCTTGAGTAAACGACCCCCGAATCAAGATTTGAAGGTTCCAGCAGGTTCGTATGATGATTTCTTAATTGGGCGTATGTCCGAATCGGGTTTTGGATAACCGGAAGCATTTCGGCGTATATTATGGAAGATAGCTTTTTAGAAGAATTTCATAAATTTGGGATGTAAGGCATTTTAGAGTTATTGATGTCCATTTGGAATTCCGAGCCTAGAAATAGCTTCATATGGTGATTTTGGAGTTGGGGGCGCGATCGGAAGTGAATTCGAATGCCCGTAGGTTATTTTGAAGTCATTTGGCTAAAGATAGAAATTTGTAGATTTTTTAGAAATCCGACCGGAAGTGGAAATTTTGATATCAAGGTCGGAATGCGATTCCGAAAGTTGAAACAGGTCTGTAATGTTGAATATGACTTGTGTGCAAAATTTGAGGTCAATCGGACGTGATTTGATAGGCTTCGGCATCGAATGTGGAAGTTTGAAAGTTCTAAGTTCATTAAGCTTGAATCGGTTTGCGATTCGTGATTTCGATGTTGTTTGAGGTGATTTCAAGGCTCGACTAAGTTCGAATGAGGTATTGGTACTGGTTGGTAGTTTTGGTTGAGGTCCCGGGGGCCTCAGGCGTGTTTCGGATGCTCAACGGGTCGATTTTGCCTTGTGAGGATTGCTGGTTTTCTGGTGTGAGTGCAACAGGTTTTTACTCTATGTGATCGCGTGAGAGGGTATGCGATCGCATAGAAGGATTTGTGAGGCTGCTGATTTTGGATTGTGCGATTGCAAGTAGGTGTATGCGATCGCACAGTAGAGAAAATGTGGGGGGTTTTGTTTTGGTCTATGCGAACACAGGGGTGAGCTGCAATCGCGGAGAAGGAATTTTGGAGGGAGCTGGGAATGGCATGTGCGATCGCGTGGTGTAGAGTGCGATCGCATAAGGCAGAGTTTGGGGCAGCTTGGTTTGGCCTATGCGATCGCAGTGGACTTCATGTGATCGCATAGAGGAGCAGTGCTGGGCAGTGTTATGTTTTAAACGAGTTTTGGCCATTTCTTCTCACTTCTTCTTTGGTTTGGTCGACTTTGAGGAGCTTCAAGAGTGGGTTTTCGTCAAGCATCACTAGGTAAGTAATCCCTTCATGTTTTTAAGATTAATACAAGTTATATGCATGGATTAAACATGAAAGATTGTGGAATAATTGGGGAATTTTGAGGAAAACCTAGAAAATGATAATTTGGATTTTTAGCCACGAATTTGAGCATGGAATTTAGAGTAAATTGTATATTTGAACTATTAAAGCTATGGTTAGAATTTATCTTCGAGAAATTTCGGATTCCGGGCATGTGGGCTCGAGGGAATTTTTGTCATTTCACTGAGCGGAGTTGGGAAATTATATAATTTGAAATTGTTGCAAATATTACAGTATATTTTCATTGGTTTGTCGTTGTTTGGATAGTTTCGGAGCGTTGTGCAACGATTGGAGTCATCGGAAGGGCTTGGAGGCCGGTTATGGAATTTCGGAGTGAGGTAAGTCTCCTTTCTAACTTTGTGAAGGGGAATTATCCCCTAGTGAACTAATTAAGTATGTGCTATTATCTTCGGGGCTACGTACGCACGAGGTGACGGGAGTCCGTGCGTAGCTACTACTATGCCATGTCCGGGTAGTCTAGGACCCATTATCATGCCATACGTGTTGTACATGTTATCCTGCCCATAATATTAAACTATTAATGCTATTGAATCGGTAAATTATTTCCTGAGAAGACTAGAGTGTACTTTTCATAATTATCTAAAAAGAGAATTGACTCATCCGTGGATAATTGTATACCTGATAGGGCTATGTTATGGAATATTATTAAACTTGGCATTTGAGTTTCAAAACAAAGATTTAAAAGCTATACTTCATGTTCCTTTAAGAAGAATTTTACCACTTTCCTAAGAAAACGGCTTTCTTGATAAAAATGCGGATTTGTTATGTGAATATGTATAACTTTGGGTGCCTGAGTCGCATGTATGATTCACGAGCAGGATGACCCTGTATTTATGTATATCTATACGGGGATCCAAGTCGCAGGTATAATTTGCGAGCGGGGTAGCCCTAGTATTATGTATAACTGCATCGCATGATCGATTCGCGAGCGGGGCAGATAGATGCATCTATGGTTCGAACCGTTCGACCCTCGGCAGTGCACAGTTTATTATTGTTGGTCCACGCCGTTCGACCCACGCCATTGCTTGCGCATGATATTTACTGTGTTATTTGCTGTGATTTTGCCTGATTACTGGCCTGAGATTTTAAGATGTCAACTGAAATGACAAAGATTTAAAGTTATTAAAGATTTTTGGAAGAAGTTGTTCCCTCCGGTTGATTATTTGTTAATTGATCAAATCACCCATGTTGATTAATTGATATTAATACAATGAAGATTTAAAGTGTTAATGTCACGACCCAAATTCAACCTCAGGTCGTGATGGCGCCCAACACCGGAGTCGGGCGACATCAGTTTACTAGCGAGATTTCTTTACTTATATAAATATTTAAGTACTTGTCAAATTTTGATTTAGAAATCATTTAAAGAAACGGTCAAGTATGAAACTTGGTTAACTGAACTCAAAATATCATTACCATCATATGTGGTATAGCAAAAATATTAGAAAACCCACTATGTGTGCCAAGACCTAGTGTCACAAGTCCACAGGTGACTAGTGGAATATACAAAGTAGACAAAATAAATATACAACCGTCTGAAAGGAGTAGACAAAAAATATCAAAAGAAATAGCATAAACTCCACAGTGCTGTTGAGGAACGCCAGAGAGAGCCGCTCACCGTGTAGTCTAATCTAGAAAGTACTCTCACGATCGCGGTTCGATATGATAACCAGATGCACTAGTCTCAGAACATGTACAATTAAGTACAGAAGCGTAGCATGAGTACATATAAACAAATATGTACCCAGTGAGTATCCCGTTTAAACTCGAAGAAGTAGTGACGAGAGGTAGACGTATTACTCACTAGGGTCATTAGCAATAATATAATTAAACATGTTTAATCAGGATTAGCAATTACGGAAATCAAGTAGACATGGAATATCAAGTATATGAACTACCACCTACCGCAAGTGCCAAATAACAACATTAATAAAATTTCAAAGTCCCCTACCACATAGAACAATTAATTGACAATATTAATAAGACTCTCGGTCAAATACATAGCATATAGTATGCCGAGGCGTACGGCCGAAGCGACACAAAAAATTAAATGTGCACTGCCGAAGGGTCGAACGGCTCGAACCATAAATGCATCTATTACCCCGCTCGTGAATCGATCGTGCGATGCAGTTGACATAATATAAGGCTACCCCATTCACGAACCATACATGCGACACGGGTGCTCGTATACATACACATAATTTTCAGGAAATTCAGGAAATATAGAGTTCACACTTGGAAAAAAAGAATCATGGCAACAGCAAGATTTAATGTAACCTTCCATTTTCTCATGCTAATTTCAAGGATAATAATCGACGAGGAATACATGCAGGGATACAAGTACGGCATATAGGCATGCTTGTGAGTCCTAAAGACTACCCGGCATAACATAGTAGTAGCTACACATGGATTCTCGTCACCTCGTGCGTGCGTAGCCCCTGCAAATAAGGACAATTCAATCATTTATAATAACCTATGGGGAGAATTCCCTCTTACAAGGTTAGAAAGGAGACTCACCTCACGTAGAACCTACTTCCCGGGTCAAGAACGCGCCCGAAACTCCAAACTCTACACGCGAGGACTCGGAACTAGTCAAATTTTGTATAAATACGTTAATATACACTCAAAAGTATAAAATTCTCTTACTAGCTTAGCTAATTCATCTTTCTTGAAGAAATCCCAAAATACACCCCCGGGCCCACATGCTCGGATTCCGGAATTTTTCGAAGAAAACACTCACCCATAGCCTAAGCATCATAAATTCCCTAAAGATCATCAACCCTAGGTTTTCACCCTAACCCCTTTGATTTCCACAAATTAGGTGTTAATCTACCTAAGATTTAGTGTAATAATCTAACATTTAAATGGAAATTACTTACTTTTTTGTAGCTAGGCCGAATACTCTCTTGAAAGCTCTCAAAATCGCCAATGGAGGAGAAGAAAAATGGTAAAAAATTGTTAAGTCCCGAATTAAATGGGCTCACTGCCTTCAGTGACCTCGCACATGCGGCTCGAGGACCGCACCTGCGAGCCATTGGTCGCACCGGCGGATTTTTGACAAGGGGCCTGGGGATCGCACATGCGGTAGGAATTCCGCACCAGCGGACCCGCTCCTGCGGAGAAGGGTCCGCACCTGCGAAGGTAGGACTTTCCTCCTGGAAGTCGCACCTGCGAGGCCTCGACCGCAGGAGCGGTCTCGCACCTGTGATCTGGGCAACCGCATCTGCGGTCACACCACACCTGGTGCACCAGCAGCTGAAACTGCTGGTTTTTGGCCCCGTTTGGTGTCTGGGAGGCACCTGGGCCCACTCGAACCCCCGTGCAATTATACCAACAAGTCCTAAATCATATTACGGACTTGCTCGAGCCTTCGGAACACCCAAAACAACGCTAAAATTCGAAATCACTCCTCAAAACCCCCTAGAATCAAACTTAAGAATTTTCAAGTTCTTGAATTCGATTTCAATGCACCGAACCGACCTATACTACTCGGAATGACACCAAATTTTGCAAGCAAGTCATAAATGACATAACAGAACAACTCCTGGTCTTGGACTTCTGTTCGGACCTCGATAACTCAAAAACACGTTTCCAACCAAATTATGAACTTAAGGAAACTCTATTTTCGCTATTTGGCGTCAAAACGCTCCCGGGTCATCCAAAACCCATTCCGGACATATGCAAAAGTCCGAAATCATCATACAAAGCTACTGGAATCGGCAAAAATCAATTCCGAGGTCGTTTACTCCGAATGTTAAACGAAGTCAAACTTGGCCTCAAAAGCAATATCTTAAGGAACCAAGTGTTCCTATATAACTCTATACACTTCCGAATCCCGAACCACCCGTCCGCGCAAGTCATGAATCACTGAAAGCCGCTACGCAAGTCTTATTTAGGGGAACGGGGGACGAATACGCAAAACGATCGGTCAGGTCGTTACATTCTCCACCTATTAAACAAACGTTCGTGCTCGAACGGGTCTAGAATCATACCTGAAGTGCTGAATAAGCGTGGATGTCTACTCCGCATGTCCTTCTCGGACTCCCAAGTCCCTTCCTCAACTGGTTGGCCTCTCCACTAGACCTTCACCGCAGAAACTCTCTTGGACCTCAACTAGCGGTCATGTCTGTCAATAATGGCAACTGGCTCCTCCTCGTAGCCCAACCTCTCATCCAACTAAATAGTGCTGAAATCAACCAAGTGAGAGAAGTCGGCATGATATCTCCGGAGCATTAATACATGAAAGACTGGATGGACTCCCGATAAGTGGGGAGGTAGAGCGAGCTCATAGGCAACCTCTCCAACACGCCTCAATATCTCGAAAGGACCTATAAACCTCGGGCTCAGCTTGCCCTTCTTCCCGAATCTCATAATGCCCTTCATCGGCGAAATCTTAAGCAGAACCTTATCTCCCTCCATAAATGACATATCACGTGCCTTCTGATCCGCGTAACTCTTCTGTCTGGATTGTGCTGTGCAGAGCCTCTCCTGAATCAACTTCACCTTCTCCAAGGCATCTCTCACCAGGTCCGTGCCATATAACTTAGCGTCGCCAGGCTCAAACCACCCGATAGGAGAAGGACATCACCGACCATATAAAGCCTCAAATAGAGCCATCTCAATGCTGGACTGATAACTATTATTGTAAGAAAACTCGGCCAAAGGCAAGAACTGGTCCCACTGACCCCCAAAATCAATCACACATGCTCTGAGCATATCCTTCAATATTTGAACCGTACGCTCCGACTGACCATCAGTCTGCGGATGAAATTTTGTGCTGAGGTCTATATGAGTACCCATCTCTGTGTGCAATGCTCTCCAGAAGTGCGAGGTGAACTGAGGACCTCGATATGATATAATGGATACCGGCACACCATGCAACCGGACTATCTCTCGAATGTAAATCTGGGCTAGCCTCTCAGAAGTATAAGTAGTACTCACCGAAATAAAATGCGCCGATTTGGTCTATCTATCCACAATGACCCAAACTACGTCAACCTTCCGCAAGGTCCGAGGCAACCCAACCACGAAGTCCATAGTGATGCGCTCCTACTTCCACTCAAGAATGGTCATCTGCTAAAGTAGTCCTCCTGGCCTCTGGCACTCATACTTAACCTACTGGCAGTTAAGACACCTAGCCACATACTCCACAATATCTTTCATCATTCGCCTCCACCAGAAATGCTGTTTCAGGTCACGATACATCTTCGTAGCACCAGGATGAACAGAATACTGTGAACTGTGCGCCTCCTCTAGAATCCTCTGCCTCAAGCTATCAACATTAGGAACACACAACCGACCCTGAAGTCTCAGAACACCATCCTCGCTAATAGTAACCTCCTTGGAACCACCCTGAACCACTGTCTCCCATAGCTCTGCCAAGCGTGGATCATCATACTGCCGAGCCTTAATCTCCCCCAATAACGAAGACTGAGCAACTACATGTGAAAGAACTCGACGAGGCTCTGAAAGATCTAATCTCACAAGCGATTAGCCAGGGACTGAATTCCAAGGCTAGATGTCTCTCCTCCGCTGCAATGAAAGCCAAACTACCCATACTCTCTGCCTTCCTGCTCAAAGTATCTGCTACTACATTCGCCTTACCCGGATGATAAAGGATGGTGATATCATAATCCTTCAGCAACTCAAGCCACCTGCGCTACCTCTAATTAAGATCCCTCTGCTTGAACAGGTGCTGCAAGCTGCGGTGGTCTGAATAAACCTCACAAGACACCCCATACAAGTAATGCCTCCAAATCTTAAGAGCATGGACAATCGCTTCCAACTCCAAATCGTGCACCGGATAATTCTTCTTATGAATCTTCAGCTGGCGCGAAGCATAAGCAATAAATCTCCCTTCCTGCATCAACACACACCCCAAGCCAACATGTGAAGCGTCGTAATACACTGTATACATCCCAGAACTGGAAGGCAATACCAGAACTGGTGCTGAGGTCAATGTTGTCTTGAGCTTCTGAAAGCTCGCCTCACACTCGTCGGACCACCGAAATGGAGCATTATTCAGAGTCAATCTGGTCAATGGGGCTGCAATGGATGAAAATCCCTCCACAAATCGCCGATAGTAGACTGCTAGACCCAAGAAACTCCTGATCTCTGTAATTGTAGTAGGATGTGGCCAACCCTGAACTGCCTCAATCTTCTTCGGATCAACCTTTATACTTTCTCCGGATACTGCATGTCCCAAGAATGCCATAGAATCCAACCAAAACTTACACTTGGAAAACTTAGCATATAGCTTCTGTTCTCACAAAGTCTGGAGCACAATTCTCAAATGTTGCTCGTGCTCTCCCAGGCTACGTGAGTAAATCAAGATGTCATCAATGAAGACGATGACAAAAGAATCAATATACGTCCTAGACACCCTATTCATCAAATCCATAAATGCTGCTGGAGCATTAGTCAAGCCAAAGGACATCACCAGGAACTCATAGTGGCCATATCTCGTATGAAAAGCAGTCTTCGGGACATCTGAGGCCCGAATCTTCAACTGATGATAGTCCGATCTCAAGTCTATCTTAGAAAACACCCTGGCACCCTGCAACTGGTCGAACAAATCATCAATGCGCGGCAATGGATACTTATTTTTTTATGGTGAACTTGTTCAGCTGGCGGTAATCAATACACATTCGCATGGACCTATCCTTCTTCTTCACAAATAGAACTGGAGCACCCCATGGTGATACGCTCGGTCTGATAAACCCCTTAGCCAACAACTCCTCTAGCTGCTCCTTCAACTCCTTCAACTCCTTAGGAGCCATACGGCACGGGGGAATGAAATAGGCTGAGTATCTGGAGCTAAATCAATGTAGAAATCAATAACACGATCCGGAGGCATGCCTGGAAGCTCTGAAGGGAATACATCAGCAAACTCTCGAACAACGGCACTGAATCAATCGTTAGAGACTCAGCGGTGGTGTCCCGCACATAAGAAAGATACACCAAACAACCCTTCTCGACCATATGTCGAGCCTTCAGGAAGGAAATAACTCTACTGGCTGCACTAACCGAGGAACCTCTCCACTCCAGCCTAGGAAACTCAGGCATGACCAAAGTAACCGTCTTGGCATGGAAATCCAAGATGGCATGATGAGGAGATAGCCAATCCATGCCCAGGATAATCTCAATATCAACCATATCGAGAAATAGAAGGTCCGCTCTAGTCTCGAACCCACAGAATGTGATCACGCAAGACCGATAAATCCGGTCTACCACTATAGAATCACCAACGGGAGTGGATACATATGTAGGAGAACCCAAGGACTCACAGGGGGCATCTAGAAAACAAGCAAACAAGGCTGACACATATGAATAAGTAGATCTTGGGTCAAATAGCACTGATGCCTCTCTACCACATGCTGAAATAATACCTGTGATCACGGCATCTGATGCCACTGCATCTGCTCGGGCCGGAATGGCGTAGAATCTGGCTAGAGTACCTGAAGACTGACCTCCGCTAGACTGAATAGGAGCTAGCTGAGCTCCCCCTGCCTGACCTCCACCTCTGGGACAACCTCTACCAGCCTGCCCTCCACCTCTAGGTGGACGGGGCGCCGGTGCTGAAAATGCGGGCTGGTAACTCTGCTGAATACCCTTGCCCCTATGCTTGGGACAAGTCCTCCTTGTTACATCCCGCATTTTCGTATGTTAAAATTTGTTGTAAGTTAATCGACGTAAGTTCAGAAATGAGATTATTTTGAGATTATAAGCATCATGATATTTCAAACAAGTGATGAATAAATTCGTGAAGGAGAGAGGGAAAACAAGTCAAAGAAAATGAATTTTCGTCCAAGTTTGACAATGCGGGGTAATATACGGCCCGAGCTAAAATACCCGATATTTATGTACTAGTACCTTAAAAGGTACCAAATGACCATGACATATATATATATATATATATATATATATATATATATATATATATATATATATATATA
>ML349975.1:0-15334 GCA_005239505.1 Nicotiana paniculata | reverse complement strand
ATCCTATATTACTTGTCGACCACGTACACTTGCGTGTGCATTGGGAAATCAACCAACAAGAAGTCTATGCACCTGTTGCCCGAATGGAGACGATTCGTTTGCTGATCTCTATGGCGGCGCAAATAAAATGGAAGATCCATCAACTAGATGTCAAGTCAGCCTTCTTGAATGGCTATCTTGAAGAAGAAGTCTATGTTGAACAACCATTGGGCTTTGTGGTCAAAAACCACAAAGATAAAGTGTTGCGGTTGCAGAAAGCTTTATATAGATTAAAGCAAGCCCCACGAGCATGGAACATTTACATCGACAAGTATTTTCAAGACAATGGGTTTACTCGTTGTCTCCATGAATATGCTCTTTACCTTAAAGTTCATACTAATAGAGATTACTTATTTGTTTGTCTTTATGTTGATGATCTTATTTTCACGGGTAACAACCCAAGTTTGTTTGAAGCTTTTAAGAAAGATATGTTCCGTGAGTTCCAGATGACAGACGTAGGGCTCATGCCATACTATCTGGGCCTAGAAGTGAAGCAGATGGAGGATGAAATTTTTATCTCTCAAGAAATCTATACAAAGAGATATTGAAGAAGTTCAACATGCTCGATTGCAACCCAGTGAACACACCAATGGAGAGTGGGACAAAATTGTCCAAGTTTGATGAAGGAGAAAAAATGGATCCCACATTTTTCAAAAGTCTTGTGGGAAGTTTGAGGTCCTTGACTTGTACAAGGCCAGATATACTCTTTGCAGTTGGAGTAGTAAGCCGCTTCATGGAAGCTCCTACCTCTACTCATTTCAAAGTCACTAGAAGAATTCTTCGTTACCTGAAAGGTACGATTGACTTTGGGTTATTTTATTATTCTTCTAATGATTTCAACCTTATGGGATATTGTGATAGAAAAAGTACAACTGGTTTTGTATTTTTCTTGGGTGAGTCTGTTATTTCTTGGAGCTCAAAGAAACAACCAATTGTTACTCTCTCGACTTGTGAAGCCGAATATATAGCAGCAACATCATGTACATGTCATGCTATTTGGCTGAGAAGATTATTGAAGAAGCTCAATTTGCCACAAATTGAAGCTACAGAGATTTGTATTGACAATAAATCCGCACAGGCACTCGCGAAGACTCCAGTGTATCATGATCGAAGCAAGCATATAGACACAAGGTATAACTTCATCAGAGAATGCATTGCCAAGAAAGAAGTCGAGCTCAAATATGTGAAGTCTCATGATCAAGTTGCAGATATCTTCACAAAGCCTCTCATGTTTGAAGATTTTCAGAGATTGAGATACTTTCTTGGAATGAAGAAGAAAAATCAAAATTAAGGGAGAGATTTGTGGGCTCAGCCTCACTAAATAAAAGAGAAAGAAAAAAACTAAAGAAAATAAACAAACTCACAATTTGGTTACAACAAGTTACAAGAAGTAACTTGGTCGGTGGAACAATATTAACCAATTTGCAAGAGTGCAAATTGGCAAGTAGGATATATAACCAATTTTGATTTGTTTTGGAGAGCATTCATTCAGCTATAAATAGGGACGATGTATCCACATTTTCAGTACACCAAAATCAGAGAGAGTGCAGTAGAGCGTAGAGAGAGTAATTCACAGATTGTAGTCTGTGAGATAAATAGTGAGTGTGAGTAATATTGTTGTGAGGTGTTTAAAATAAAGAGTGTTATTTCTTTCGAAGTTGTAGTAGTCTCTTGACACTACTAAGTTGTAATATTATAGTAAAAATATTGCTCTGCTCGGGTATTGTATTTTACCCCGTTAAAAGATTTTGTGTCGTTGTTACTCTCTTGTGTTATTATTATTTTCCGTCGATATTATTCCTGGGCGGGAATATTATTTTTCCCCCAACAAATACATCTAATTATAGTGTGAATTCAGGATTTTATTTTGTCAAACTTTAAATAAAATTTATATTATTAGAAACTATATAAAAGTATTAACATCATATTCTTAACATTTTAAAATATTATTAGTGTTTCAAAAGAATTTTTTTTTTAGGTTTCCAAAATAAAAATAGATTATCACCATCTCAGTTGCTTGCGTCTTTTAAAATATTTTAATCAAAGCTCTTGCGAATAAGGTCTTTTTCGGTAGCATCCTTTACCTTCAAAATAAGATTTCTTGTATGAATTCAGAATTCAGATTAATTAGTATTAAAGTGAATATCGAATACTGAATAAAAAAAATAAAAAAGACAATTTATTTTTGGCTACCCATAAAAAAAAGAGAGGGACAACTGTCATTTTGACTTAAGAAATGGAATCTCAACAAATAGACAAAGTACTTGAATTGAAAGAAATCTTGAATCTTTTTATTGCAGACTAAGAGAGCACATGAAACCAAAAGCTATTTGGTCACCTTCACCCAATCTTTACTTTTTTGCTTCTGCTTAGGAGCAGACTAAATTGCTAGAAATTAAAAAGAGCAGTCCGGTTTACTAAGCTCCCATTATGTACGGAGTTCCGGGAAGGGCCGGACTACAAGGTTTATTGTGTAGGAAAATGACACTGAAAAATAACGATAATAATACTGTGATAATATTATTTGTAAGCGGAAACACACGGATTGGCTTGAGTCGTGTCAGGCACTGTCCTAAGAAACTGTTTCAGCAATGTGAAATAGTTCCTAGGATTAAACAAGCCAATCTCTCNCCCATTATGTACGGAGTTCCGGGAAGGGCCGGACTACAAGGTTTATTGTGTAGGAAAATGACACCGAAAAATAACGATAATAATACTCTGATAATATTATTTGTTAAGCGGAAACACACGGATTGGCTTGAGTCGTGTCAGACACTGTCCTAAGAAACTGTTTCAGCAATGTGAAATAGTTCCTAGGATTAAACAAGCCAATCTCTATTTATTTAGAGAATACAAAACTCAGCAAAACTAAATAATAAATCCAGCAAGTTGGAAGCGAAAGTGCAACTAATTAATATCTTATGCCAATTAAAATATTATAGAACAAGAAATTAGAAGGAGGGGGACCGATAGGAGGGAAAGAAGATAGAAGAATTTCTCCTTTTGCTAATGATTAGCTTTTCTTGGTATTTAACTATTGAAGAATGATGGCCTAATTATGCTATATATAGGCTTAAGGAAAGCTTCTACACAAGACAAGTGTTGTATTTACTTGTCAAATTTCCTTCATGCAAGATGACAACACATCCCATACAAAACCTGCAAATGTGAAGCGAGATGACAACACATCCCACTTATCTGGCGAAAATGTGTTTTCCTAATGTTATTTTGCTTCTGAAATAAAGTAAAATTTGCTGCATTACCTACAAAACTGAAGCAAGGTTAAGTCATATTACCTGAAAAAATATTGGTGATATGCACAATGATATGTGGGAGGGACTGTTATGACCATAGAAGGAACGAAAAATGGGAGTTCTACTTCTCGTTTGCATCTCGTAATAGAATGACTTCTTCTTTCTCCATGAAATGCTTGTAGTGTTGTTACATAATTAAGAATCTGAGAATTTATAGTGCTTTGTGAGACTCGAAAGTATCATTGAACATTAT
This sequence comes from Nicotiana paniculata, assembly GCA_005239505.1. NCBI lineage: Eukaryota > Viridiplantae > Streptophyta > Magnoliopsida > Solanales > Solanaceae > Nicotiana > Nicotiana paniculata. The sequence continues at coordinate 11,788 of ML349975.1, read as the reverse complement.
ACTTGACTAGATTAAAAAACAGAATAAACCGAAGAACGGTTGTTACTTCTTTCCTCCTTTAGGGAGAGGAGAAGGAATAGTCAGTCCGGAATAGTCAGTCTGATTCTCCTATTTCTGGATATTGAAATAATAACCGCTGATATTTAATCTTTGGCACAAGTTTAAAAGTTTGGTTGTTGCAGGTAATTGTATTGAGATATCTAGATATACCAAGACCAATTGATATTGCAGGGGTAAGTTTCAGTCTATATATCCATGTTGATCTTCCTTTGCTTTTACTCTACTTTATTTTATTGTTTTTGACCGAAAGTTAATTTATTTTACTCAGTATTCCTTTGCTTGATATATAACACCTTGAAAGTTGGGGTTTTGTCTACAATCTAAGGGTTGGTAAAATTTGGGATTTGGACTGAGTTTTTGATAACGAAAGGCTGCACTATGCACTTGATGAATTCGAAAAGGTTTTGGAGTTGATATGTGATAGGCACATGTTACCCTTTGCTCAGACATGGATTGCTAATAGTGATGGAAGTTGTATAGAAAATGTTTTGTTAACTACCAAGAAAGAATCATGCATGCTAGTAAAGAAGGCTTTTTCTTTCCAAGAGCGCTGCATTCGGTTTCCGCTGCAGAAGGGGCAGTGGGTTGTCGATAGGGCATGTTCAGCTCGTGCTTTGTGCTTTTGCAAAGATGTTACTAAGCTGAATGTAACTCATAATCCCTTAGTAACCGGTGCACGTAGAGCTGGTTTAAGTTCCAGTTTCGCTATATGTCTGCAGGATTTGGTACCAGAGATGTTTACGTGGCAGAATTTGTTCCATAACATCCAGGGAGCTAATAGGTCACCGGAGCAAATAGTAAAGTTATCTCAATATGACGTATAGATTTCGGGTTCGAACCGCGGAAGCATGTCAAAAGAACAACAAATTAGTACCATGGATCATAATGTCAAGATGCCGGATGTTGCAGGCACGGTCGAGCATAATGTAAGAAAGCATTCACTAACACATGCTGATGGTATGGATGCCAAGAGATGCAAGACGGAATATGGTCAAAACAATCAGACAAGAGCGCAATATTTCAGCTTCCATGGAACATCCTAGTTCTGCTCTTGTCCAGAGCTTGCGGGCTATTGAAGTACTGGATGAAACTCCAGTTATAGTCAAAGTTGTTGGTCTTTAAACTTAGTGTAGCTTAATTTTAAGTTTAGTTTAGCTTAATTTTAAGCTTGGTGTAGTTTAAAGAGAGTGACTGAAAAATGGTGGAAAAAGAAATGGAGGTAAGTGAAATTTTGAATTAGTGCACTTTGTCTCTCATTGGAAGAAGGAAAGAAAATCTATGTGTATATAAAGAGAAGCTCTTCTTCTAGCTCTTAAAGAATTGAGAAGAAGGCAAGCCTCGCGCCGTCGTCGTCGTCGCTCTCTCGACTCGGATTCGGATTTGGTCAAAGATTGATTATTTAATATTTTTGGACAAAATTCTTTTCAAATTATTTAATTAATTAATTTCGAATCCGAAATGATCCGCGACCCGGTCCGACCAATTTTCTTTCCCGGATTATTTTGAATCCGTTTTTAGATTTCCTGCAATGTTCATATATGTTCAAAACAACCATGGCTGTTCTGAAAGGATTCACACATGTTCCAACAGCTATGGCTGTTCTGAAAGGTTGTTATACCTTTTCAGAAACAGTACAAAATTGGCTATAACTATACCTTGAATCCCAGAATTTTTACTTACTAAATTTTCTGATCTTCTTCTTGTTCTTCTACACAAAATATTCCAGCGTCTTTTACAGCCTTCGAGTAGTTCGCTGCTCACCGGCATTTTTGGTACCGGCACTCCGGTGAGTTAAATCGTTCTATCCTGGGAGGATATATTCCATCACCTCGGGTACTTAAGGGGAATAATTTCCTTAAGGACACACTGTGTATTCAGTAAGCTCGATTTGTTCTTATATTAATTTTCATAGAAAAAACAACTAAGGACGCCTGGACTAGCGCGCCCACGCTAATCCCGCGCTAGAGCTCGCGCTAGTCAGGTTTCTCACTATCCCTAATATATTCCACTAGCGCGGCTCGCTAACCCCGCGCTACAGCTCGCGCTAGTGAGGTTTCTTACTGTTTATGTATGTTTTTCAGAAATTATTATTATTATTTTATTTTACAACATTACAGATTATTAACAATCTTAAGGAAATTATATTGTCTACACAAAACAAGTGTTGTATTTACTTGTCAAATTTCCTTCATGCAAGATGACAACATATCCCATGCAAAACCTGCAAAAGTGAAGCAAGATGACAACACATCCCACTTATCTGGCGAAAATGTATTTTCCTACCATGAAATGTTATTTTGCTTCTGAAATAAAGTAAAATTTGCTGTATTACCTGAAAAAGTGAAGCAAGGTTAAGTCATATTACCTGAAAAATACTGGTGATATGCGCAATGATATGTGGGAGGGAATGTTATGACCATGGAAGCAAGATAACAACACATCCCACTTGTAATGTTGTTACATAATTAAGAATCTGAGAATTTATAGTGCTTTGTGAGACGCGAAAGTATCATTGAATATTAGGCTTGACTAGATTAAAAAACAGAATAAACCGAAGAACGGTTGTTACTTCATTCCTCCTTTAAGGGGGGGAGAAGGAATAGTCAGTCCGATTCTCCTATTTTTGGATATTGAAATAATTACCGCTGATATTTAATCTTTGGCGCAAGTTTAAAAGTTTGGTTTTTGCAGGTAATTGGATTGAGATCTCCAGATATACCAAGACCAATTGATATTGCAGGGGTAAGTTTCAGTCTATATGCCCATGTTGATCTTCCTTTGTTTTTACTCTACTTTATTTTATTGTTTTTGACCGAAAGTTAATTTATTTTACTCAGTATTTCTTTGCTTGATATATAACACCTTGAAAGTTGGGGTTTTGTCTACAATCTAAGGGTTGGTAAAATTTGGGATTTGGACTCAGGTTTGGATAACGAAAAGGTGCACTATGCACTTGATGAAATCGAAAAGGTTTTGGAGTTGATATGTGATAGGCAGATGTTACCCTTTGCTCAGACATGGATTGCTAATAGTGATGGAAGTTGTACAGAAAATGTTTTGTTATCTACCAAGAAAGGATCATGCATGATAGTAAAGAAGGCTTCTGCTTTCCCAGTGGGCTGCATTCGGTTTCCGCTGCAGAAGGGGCCAATGGTTGTCGAAAGGGCATGTTCAGCTCGTGCTTTTTGCTTTTGCAAAGATGTTACTCAGCTGAATGTAACTCATAATCCCTTAGTAACCGGTGCACGTAGAGCTGGTTTAAGTTCCAGTTTCGCTATATGTCTGCAGGATATTGGTACCAGAGATGTTGACGTGGCAGATTTTGTTCTATAACATACAGGGAGCTAATAGGTCACCGGAGCAAATAGTGAAGTTATCTCAATATGACCTATAGGTCTTGGGTTCGAACCGCGGAAGCATGTCAAAAGAACAACAATTAGTACCATGGATCATAATGTCAAGATGTCGGATGTTGCAGGCACAGTCAAGCATAATGTAAGAAAGCACTCCCTAAGTCAGGCGGATGGTATGGATGCCAAGAGATGCAAGACGGAATATGGTCAAAACAATCAGACAAGAGCGCACTATTTCAGCTTCCATGGAACATCCTAGTTCTGCTCTTGTCCAGAGCTTGCGGGCTATTGAAGTACTGGATGAAACTCCAGTTATAGTCAAAGTTGTTGGTCTTTAAGCTTAGTGTAGCTTAATTTTAAGTTTAGTTTAGCTTAATTTTAAGCTTGGTGTAGTTTAAAGAGAGTGAATGAAAAATGGTGGGAAAAGAAATGGAGGTAAGTGAAATTTTGAATTAGTGCACTTTGTCTCTCATTGGAAGAAGGAAAGAAAATCTATGTGTATAGAAAGAGAAGCTCTTCTTCTAGCTCTTAAAGAATTGAGAAGAAGGCAAGCCTCGCACTGTCGTCGTCGTCGCTCTCTCGGCTCGGATTTGGATTTGGTCAAAGATTGATTATTTAATATTTTTGGACAAAATTCTTTTCAAATTATTTAATTAATTAATTTCGAATCCGAAATGACCCGCGATCCGGTCCGACCAATTTTCTTTCCCGGATTATTTTGAATCCGTTTTTAGATTTCCTGCAATGTTCATATATGTTCAAAACAACCATGGTTGTTCTGAAAGGATTCACACATGTTCCAAAAGCTATGGCTGTTCTGAAGGGTTGTTATACCTTTTCAGAAACAGTACAAAATTGGCTACAACTATACCTTGAATCCCAGAATTTTTACTTACTAAATTTTCTGATCTTCTTCTTGTTCTTCTACACAAAATATTCCAGCGTCTTTTATGGCCTTCGAGTAGTTCGCTGCTCACTGGCATTTTTGGTACCGACACTCCGGTGAGTTAAATCGTTCTATCCTGGGAGGATACATTCCATCACCTCGGGTACTTGAGGGGAATAATTTCCTTAAGGACACACTGTATATTCAGTGGGCTCGATTTGTTCTTATATTAATTTTTATAGAAAAAACAACTAAGGACGCCTGGGCTAGCGCGCCCACGCTAATCCCGCGCTAGTCAGGTTTCTCACTGTCCCTAATATATTCCACTAGCGCGGCTGCGCTAACCCCGCGCTAGTGAGGTTTCTTACTGTTTCTATATGTTTTTCAGAAATTATTATTATTATTTTATTTTACAGCATTACAGATTATTAAAAATCTTAAGGAAATTATATTGTCTACACAAGACAAGTGTTGTATTTACTTGTCAAATTTCCTTCATGCAAGATGACAACACATCCCATGCAAAACCTGCAAAAGTGAAGCAAGATGACAACACATCCGACTTATCTGGCGAAAATGTGTTTTCCTACCATGAAATGTTGTTTTGCTTCTGAAATAAAGTAAAATTTGCGGTATAACCTGAAAAAGTGAAGCAAGGTTAAGTGATATTACCTGAAAAAATACTGGTGATATACACAATGATATGTGGGAGGGAATGTTATGACCATAGAAGCAAGATGACAACACATCCCACTTGAAGTGTTGTTACATAATTTAGAATCTGAGAATTTATAGTTCTTTGTGAGACTCGAAAGTATCATTGAATATTAGGCTTGACTAGATTAAAAAACAGAATAAACCGAAGAACGGTTGTTACTTCTTTCCTCCTTGAAGGAGAGGAGAAGGAATAGTCAGTCCGATTCTCCTATTTTTTGATATTGAAATAATTACCGCTGATATTTAATATTTGGCTCAAGTTTAAAAGTTTGGTTTTTGCAGGTAATTGGATTGAGATCTCCAGATATACCAAGACCAATTGATATTGCAGGGGTAAGTTTCAGTCTATATGCCCATGTTGATCTTCCTTTGTTTTTACTCTACTTTATTTTATTGTTTTTGACCGAAAGTTAATTTATTTTACTCAGTATTCCTTTGCTTGATATATAACACCTTGAAAGTTGGGGTTTTGTCTACAATCTAAGGGTTGGTAAAATTTGGGATTTGGACTCAGTTTTGGATAACGAAAAGGTGCACTATGCACTTGATGAAATCGAAAAGTTTTTGGAGTTGATATGTGATAGGCAGATGTTACCCTTTGCTCAGACATGGATTGCTAATAGTGATGGAAATTGTACAGAAAATGTTTTGTTATCTACCAAGAAAGGATCATGCATGATAGTAAAGAAGGCTTCTACTTTCCCAGAGGGCTGCATTCGGTTTCCGCTGCAGAAGGGGCATATGGTTGCCGAAAGGGCATGTTCAGCTCGTGCTTTGTGCTTTTGCAAAGATGTTACTCAGCTGAATGTAACTCATAATCCCTTAGTAACCGGTGCACGTAGAGCTGGTTTAAGTTCCAGTTTCGCTATATGTCTGCAGGATATTGGTACAAGAGATGTTTACGTGGCAGAATTTGTTCTATAACATCCAGGGAGCTAATAGGTCACCGGAGCAAACAGTAAAGTTATCTCAGTATGACCTGTAGATCTCGGGTTCGAACCGCGGAAGCATGTCAAAAGAACAACAAATTAGTACCATGGATCATAATGTCAAGATGCCGGATGTTGCAGGCACGGTCGAGCATAATGTAAGAAAGCATTCACTAACAGATGCTGATGGTATGGATGCCAAGAGATGCAAGACGGAATATGGTCAAAACAATCAGACAAGAGCACACTATTTCAGCTTCCATGGAACATCCTAGTTCTGCTCTTGTCCAGAGCTTGCGGGCTATTGAAGTACTGGATGAAACTCCAGTTATAGTCAAAGTTGTTGGTCTTTAAGCTTAGTGTAGTTTAATTTTAAGTTTAGTTTAGCTTAATTTTAAGCTTGGTGTAGTTTAAAGAGAGTGAATGAAAAATGGTGGGAAAAGAAATGGAGGTAAGTGAAATTTTGAATTAGTGCACTTTGTCTCTCATTGGAAGAAGGAAAGAAAATCTATGTGTATATAAAGAGAAGTTCTTCTTCTAGCTCTTAAAGAATTGAGAAGAAGGCAAGCCTCGCGCCGTCGTCGTCGACGCTCTCTCGGCTTGGATTCGGATTTGGTAAAAGATTGATTATTTAATATTTTTGGACAAAATTTTTTTCAAATTATTTAATTAATTAATTTCCAATCCGAAATGACCCGCGACCCGGTCCGACTAATTTTCTTTCCCAGATTATTTTGAATCCGTTTTTAGATTTCCTGCAATGTTCATATATGTTGAAAACAACCATGGTTGTTCTGAAAGGATTCACACATGTTCCAACAGCTATGGCTGTTCTGAAAGGTTGTTATACCTTTTCAGAAACAATACAAAATTGGCTATAACTATACCTTGAATCCCAGAATTTTTACTTACTAGATTTTCTGATCTTCTTCTTCTTCTTCTGCACAAAATATTCCAATGTCTTTTGCAGCCTTCGAGTAGTTCGCTGCTCACCGGCATTTTTGGTACTGACACTCCGGTGAGTTAAATCGTTCTATCCTGGCAGGATATATTCCATCACCTCAGGTACTTGAGGGGAATAATTTCCTTAAGGACACACCGTGTATTCAGTGGGCTCGATTTGTTCTTATATTAATTTTCATATAAAAAACAACTAAGGATGCCTGGACTAGCGCGCCCACGCTAATCCTGCGCTAACCCCGCGCTACAGCTTGCGCTAGTGAGGTTTCTTACTGTTTCTGTATGTTTTTCAGAAATTATTATTATTATTTTAGTTTACAGCATTACAGATTATTAACAATCTTAAGGAAATTATTATGTCTACACAAGACAAGTGTTGTATTTACTTGTCAAATTTCCTTCATGCAAGATGACAACACATCTCATGCAAAACCTACAAAAGTGAAGCAAGATGACATCACATCCCACTTATCTGGCGAAAATGTGTTTTCCTACCATGAAATGTTATTTTGCTTCTGAAATAAAGTAAAATTTGTTGTATTACCTGAAAAAGTGAAGCAAGGTTAAGTCATATTACCTGAAAAAATACTGGTGATATGCACAACGATATATGGGAGGGAATGTTATGACCATAGAAGCAAGATGACAACACATCCCACTTGTTGTGTTGTTACATAATTAAGAATCTGAGAATTTATAGTGCTTTGTGAGACTCGAAAGTATCATTGAATATTAGGCTTGACTAGATTAAAAAATAGAATAAACCGAAGAACGGTTGTTACTTCTTTCCTCCTTTAAGGAGAGGAGTAGGAATAGTCAGTCCGATTCTCCTATTTTTGGATATTGAAATAATTACCGCTGATTTTTAATCTTTGGCGCAAGTTCAAAAGTTTGGTTTTTGCAGGTAATTGGATTGAGATCTCCAGATATACCAAGACCAATTGATATTGCAGGGGTAAGTTTCAGTCTATATGCCCATGTTGATCTTCCTTTGTTTTTACTCTACTTTATTTTATTGTTTTTGACCGAAAGTTAATTTATTTTACTCAGTATTCCTTTGCTTGATATATAACACCTTGAAAGTTGGGGTTTTGTCTACAATCTAATGGTTGGTAAAATTTGGGATTTGGACTAAGTTTTGGATAACGAAAAGGTGCACTATGTACTTGATGAAATCGAAAAGGTTTTGGAGTTGATATGTGATAGGCAGATGTTACCCTTTGCTCAGACATGGATTGCTAATAGTGATGGAAGTTGTACATAGTTATCTACCAAGAAAGGATCATGCATGATAGTAAAGAAGGCTTCTGCTTTCCCAGAGGGCTGCATTCGGTTTCCGCTGCAGAAGGGGAATATGGTTGTCGAAAGGGCATGTTCAGCTCGTGCTTTGTGATTTTGCAAAGATGTTACTCAGCTGAATGTAACTCAGAATCCCTTAGTAACCGGTGCACGTAGAGCTGGTTTAAGTTCCAGTTTCGCTATATGTCTGCAGGATATTGGTACCAGAGATGTTTACGTGGCAGATTTTGTTCTATAACATACAGGGAGCTAATAGGTCACCAGAGTAAATAGTGAAGTTATCTCAATATGACCTATAGGTCTTGGGTTCGAACCGCGGACGCATGTCAAAAGAACAACAAATTAGTACCATGGATCATAATGTCAAGATGTCGGATGTTGCAGGCACAGTCGAGCATAATGTAAGAAAGCATTCACTAAGTCAGGCGGATGGTATGGATGCCAAGAGATGCAAGACGGAATATGGTCAAAATAATCAGACAAGAGCGCACTATTTCAGCTTCCATGGAACATCCTAGTTCTGCTCTTGTCCAGAGCTTGCGGGCTATTGAAGTACTGGATGAAACTCCAGTTATAGTCAGAGTTGTTGGTCTTTAAGCTTAGTGTAGCTTAATTTTAAGCTTAGTTTAGCTTAATTTTAAGCTTGGTGTGGCTTAAAGAGAGTGAATGGAAAATGGTGGAAAAAGAAATGGAGGGAAGTGAAATTTTGAATTAGTGCACTTTGTCTCTCATTGGAAGAAGGAAAGAAAATCTATGTGTATATAAAGAGAAGCTCTTCTTCTAGCTCTTAAAGAGTTCAAGAAGAAGGCAAGCCTCGCGCCGTCGTCATCGTCAGTCGCTCGGCTCGGATTCGGATTTGGTCAAAGTTTGATTGATTAATATTTTTGGACAAAATTCTTTTCAAATTATTTAATTAATTAATTTCGAATCGGAAATGACCCGCGACCCTTTCCGACCCATTTTCTTTCCCGGATTATTTTGAATCCGTTTTTAGATTTCCTGCAATGTTCATATCTGTTTAAAACAACCATGGCTGTTCTGAAAAGATTCACACCTATTCCAACAACTATGGCTGTTCTGAAAGGTTGTTATACCTTTTCAGAAAGAGTACAAAATTGGCTATAAATATACCTTGAATCCCAGAATTTTTACTTACTAAATTTTCTGATCTTCTTCTTCTTCTGCACAAAATATTCCAGTGTGTTTTACAGCCTTCGAGTGGTTCGCTGTTCACAGGCATTTTTGGTACCGACACTCCGGTGAGTTAAATCGTTCTATCCTGGGAGGATATATTCCATCACCTCGGGTACTTGAGGTGAATAATTTCCTTAAGGACACACTGTGTATTCAGTGGGCTTGATTTGTTATTATATTAATTTTCATAGAAAAAACAACTAAGGACGTCTGGACTAGCGCGCCCGCACTAATCCCGTGCTAGAGCTCGTGCTAGTCAGGTTTCTCACTGTCCCTGGTATATTCCAATAGCGCGGCCGCGCTAATCTAGCGCTAGTGAGGTTTCTTACTGTTTCTGTATGTTTTTCATAAATTATTATTATTATTATTATTATTTTATTTTACAACATTACAGATTATTAACAATCTTAAGGAAATTATATTTTTTATTTTCTGTATTCTGTTTGTGGAGATTAAAACCTGTGTGTTTTCTACTCCTTTTGAATTTTATTATTCTGATTTGAAGATATTAAAACTTCATCAGAGTTTTGAAATTCAAAAAATAATTTGAAGAACATAAAAACTTCATCACCGTTTTGAAATTAAAAAAACGATTTGAAGAACATAAAAACTTCATCATTTTCTGTGAAACAGCAGATAAAAAACTCCGGTTTATTTATTATACATATTGTTTATTATTGATTACAGTATTGTTTACTGTTCTAGTTTTGCCATTGATTGAACTCTTCTGTTGTTGACAGTGAGAAATGGCAATTGATAACGGAAATTATTCTGCTACTGTTGCGGCAACGACGATAGCCTCGTCGAGCCGGACGGCTGTTCCATCGGCAGAAAAACCGGGAAAATTTTCTGGAGCCAACTTCAAAGGATGGCAGCAAAGGGAGTTCTTCTGGCTTACCACACTTGGTATGCATAATTCACTAGTGAAGAGCTTCCAGTACCTGCTTCGGACATGCCGGACAATGAAAAGTTCATGATTATTGAGGCATGGAAGCAGGCAGATTTTCTTTGCAAAGATTATATTTTAAGTGCTTTAGAGGATGACTTGTAAAATGTGTACAGTGCGATAAGTACTTCGAAAGAATTATGGGACGCACTTGAGAAGAAGTACAACACAGATGTTTTTAGAGTATAAAATGATAGACAACAAAACTGTGGGAACCCAAGTTCAGGAACTTCAACTTATTTTTCATGACCTTATTGTTGAACGTATGCTTGTGAATGAAGTATTTCAAGTGGATGCAATGATTGAAAAGTTGCTTCCTTCGTGGAGATATTTCAAGAACTATCTCAAGCACAAGCGCAAAGAAATGAAGTTGGAAGATCTTGTGATTCGTCTCAAGATTGAGGAAGACAACAAAACAGCCGAGAAAAAGTCTCGTGGAAATTCAACGATCATGGGAAGCTAATATCATTTAAGAAACTGCTCCAAAAAGTAAGAAGAGGAAGAGATCTTCTGGACAGACTAAGGAGCAAAACAAAAAGAAATTCAAGGGCAACTGCCATAATTATGGAAGAGTTGGTCAAAAAGCCCGTGATTGTCGCTTCCTGAGAAAGGATAAGAAGAAGGGACAAGCCAACATAGTATAGAAGAATGATGACATTGATGATCTTTGTGCAATGCTTTCGGAATGCAACTTAGTTGCGAATCCGAAGGAGTGGTGGATTGACTACGGAGCCACTCGACATGTTTGTGTTGTCAAAGAAGCATTTGCTACTTACTCTACTGCTGGTCCCGAATAAGAGATTTCCATGGGAAATAATTCAACATCCAAGATTGAAGGTTGTGAGAAGATTTTCCTAAAGATGACTTCCGGCAAGGTGTTAACGCTCAACAACGTTCTTCATGTTCCTACTATTAGGAAGAATTTAGTTTCTACTTCTTTACTAGTGAGGAATGGATTCAAATGTGTATTTGTTTCTGATAAAGTTGTTGTAAGCAAAAATGACATGTACGTTGAAAAAGGTTACCTCACGGAGGGCCTTTTCAAACTCAATGTAATGGTTGTTGATACTATGAATGAAATTTTAGCTTCTTCTTATTTGTTGGAGTCTAATGATTTATGGCATAGTCGTTTAGGACATGTCAATTATAAAAACTTGCGGAAATTAATTAATTTAGAAGTATTGCCTAAATTCGAGTGTAACAAATCGAAATGTCAAATATGTGTTGAATCTAAGTTTGTAAAACATCCTTATAAGTCTGTTGAAAGGAATTCAAATCCTTTAGACTTAATTCATACTGACATTTGCGATATGAAGTCGACACCATCTAGAAGTGGAAAAAAGTATTTTATTACTTTTATTGACGATTGCACTCAATATTTTTATGTTTATTTGCTTAATAGTAAGGATGAAGCAATTGAAGCATTTAAGAAATACAAGAATGA
>MDKI01069209.1:0-48928 GCA_005239505.1 Nicotiana paniculata | reverse complement strand
TATATATGTTCACAAGTGAAGCCTGGATATTGGTTAGAAGCTAACGGAAAGGTAGATAAGATTCGGATCGGTGAACATTCAAGATAAGAATCGTACAAGCTTCATGAAAGAAGGTAGAAACAGTTACGAGATTGGAAGAATTTCGACCACAAGTAGTAGAGTGAGAAAGAGTACTAAAGGGGGGATTGCACTAGCCTTTGGATTTATTCACTGAAGAACACCCTGGATGGAAAAGACAGTATTAAAGTATTCATAAGTGTTATTGCTTAAGATATGCCCAAGTGCATTAGTCATCATTCGAGGACGAATGTTTCAAAGGGGGGAATGATGTTACACCCCATGTTTTCATACGTGAGAGTACGTCGTAAGTCAATTGATGTAAGCTCAGAAATAAGATTATATTTGGAATAATATAAAGTAAGTTAATCATGTTACCTTGGAGGTTACAAATATTTAAGATCATGAATAATGAGTACCAAGAGGGTTGGAAAGCTTAGAAGCTAAACCAATTGAAGAAAATAAGTTTCGTCGAAAGTAGGTGAGTTTGGAATGTTATAACATGTAATTTAGGGTGAGACTATGGTTCATTACATGATAAGGAGGTTATGATATGAGTTATGTTTGTCATATGATAGTTGTGTGCTACACTTTGAAGTCAAGCAAGTAAGTTGTGGAACAAAAGTTGGCAAAGGTCTTCACAAGTTACATTCATAAATTTGTTGAAACTTAGGTTGAGCTTTTCTGCCAATATACTTGGAATTAGTGTATGATATACCCACCAAATTGAATATACATGAGTCTAGTTTTCAACACATTAAACCATTCATCGATATGACATAGGAGTAGAGAGATATTTGCAGTTTCGTGAGACTACGCAGACATCATAAGTGACAAGTAGGTGGTCACTAAAGCTTTTTGAGCAATACGGTTTGTGTGTTATATGAGGTCTTATTGGGAAATATTATATAAAAAATTGAAGGTCTTGTAATGTTGTTTCCAACTCTTTTAACCGTTTGTTCATACGATATCCGGATAAAAACATCTAAGCGTCGGAAGATGGGCCAATGCTAGGGTGCCAAGCTAGCACCTCTTTGACTTTTCCTAAGTTGATATATATAAGTCTTAGGCGGATTTCTCTTTATTTTTCAGTATAACACGGACAGAGAACACCCATAAACATATCCTTAAGCTATTTTCTAGGGTTTCAAAGAATATTATCATCCCGGGCATGAAATCGAGAAGCGATAACATCAAAATGATCCCTACGATGTAAGTGTCATTATACCGCCTTTCTTTTTTCTTTGTAGTTAGAGTTATAGAATGTACTTAATAGTTAGGAAACTTCTAATATCTGTAATTAAGTGTTTAAATATCAAGGAAGGTTGATAAATGTGTTTCCTAATAGTTAGAACTCACGGAACGGTGATCGCAAGCCGTGAGTTCGAGTTGTTTGACTTGTAGTGGACTGTTTCGTGTAAGCCTTTTGTGCTGATGTTTTATTGAGTTTTGGAGGATAAAAAGTGTGGGAAAACAACACATAATGACGGAATGGTGGGCTGGTTATTATTCATTATTTTTGTTAAGGTTGTTTGACACTACTTTCGTTGTCGTTTCATGTATGAAGTGATTAAGGTGTGTAGGCTGTTTTATGATATATTGTTGTGCAGATAAGGTTGGGAAATAATGCATACATGTTTCTATTGTTTTTTTCTTGGTGTTGTTGGTATATGTTATTGGAGGAGGTCCTTGTTACAGGGAAATCCTGCCCGAATTTACGTAAATGAGCTACTAGCTTAAGTTACAGACTTAGCCCTTGCTCAACACTGATTTTGAATCTCCTTATGATATGATAGATTGAGTTGACTTGTTTGAAGAGTTTCTTGGAAGGTATTAAGGACTCAACTTGGTTAAGGTATGTTAAGGCACTTTATTCTTTCTTTTGGCATGATCTAAAGTGAAATGAACATAAACGATAAGCTATTTCATAATGAATCTACTCCTAGAAACTAAGGTTGTCCATGTTGTTCTATCCTTAAAAAGTTATTCTAAGAAAGTATGTATGATCCTTGAGTCCTATTGAAGTTCATATTGATGGTATGATGTCCATAATGTTAATCGAAGTTGAAACTACCTTATGTCACTCCGAAAGGTTTAGAGCGTGATTCCATGAGTCCAACATGCATTATATATAGTATCTATTTTACTCTACCGAGCCGCTCTATATTCGGCCGGGTACAACACCTATTGTGCAACCACTGATCCGTTGGGTTTACCGAGCTCCACGTGGCCGGGTACGATTCTACCGAGCCTTATGATGACCGCATATGTTTTTACCGAGTCCTCTACGAGGCCGGGTATGATATGATGGTGATGATGCCCACAGAGGCAGATATTTTTAAAAGATTATAAATATATGTATCACGCATTTCATGTCACTATCTCTCAGAGGCACTCTGATGCTACAAGTGTTATCTCCTACATCTCTTTACATTACTGTTCTTAGTTATGATATTCTGCCTTACATGCTCAGTACTTTATTCGTACTGATGTCCCTTTACTTGGGGACACTGCGTTTCATGCCCGCAGTTCTTGATAGACAAGTTGACAGTCCTCCTAATAGGCTATCGTCTCAGCGGAAGGTGTTGCTGCACTCCACTTGCTCCAAAGTTGCCTATTTGGTCAATATGATTTGGACATTCATTGACTGGTATGGCGGGTCCCTATCCCGACCTTTATGTTGTTTATGTACTCTTAGATGCTTGTAGACAAATGTCAGGTATATGGATACTTGTATGGCCTTGTCGGCCTATGTTTTGAGTTTGCAAATGATCATGTCAGCCTTATAGGCGCGTAAGTCACATTTATAAGTTTCTATATCATGTTAGATCGGCTTATGTCTAACATTCTCTTATGTTTTATTCTGGTTATCTCATGACGGCCCTTTTGGCCCATTTACCCATGATAGTATGATAAGAAAACTATGTTATGTTGGTACTCGGTTGAGTAAGGTTCCGGGTGCCCGTCGCAGCCCAAAGGTTGGGTCGTGACACAGTGGTTCCTTTTAAGTATCTCAAGATTCTCTTTACTACAATTAGGTGGGATTATTTTGGATTAGCCTGAAATCTTGCACGATGTCCTACACTGAAAATAATGTCAGGTCTACTAGCAGTGAGATAAAACTGTGAACCAATCATTCCCCTATACAAATTTTGATCAACAGATGAATCAGGTTCATCTACATCTAGTTTTATGGCTGTTTCAATAAGAGTGTCAATTTCTTTGGAATCTTCCATTTTATACCTTTTAAGCAAATGTTTCACATACTTTTGCTGATGGATCGTAGTTCCATTTGAATTTTGTTTAATTTCTAAGCCTAAAAAGAAATTAAGTTCACATATCATGCTCATTTCAAATTCACTCCCCATTAGTTTATCAAATTCTTTTCTTAGCCTTCGGTAGTTGCCCCAAAGATTATGTCATCTACATATATCAGAACTACCGAGATATCTTTACCTTTTTCTTTTACGAATAAAGTACTATCAATTTTACCTCTCTTGTAGTCATGCTCAAGCAAGACATTTGATAATCTTTCATACCATGCTCTGGGAGCTTGCTTGAGTCGATATAATGTTTTGTCAAGTTTGTACACATGCTCAGGAATCTCCTTGTTGTCAAACCCTAGAGGTTGCTTGACGAAAACCTCTTCCTTTAGATAGCAATTTAAGAAGGCACTCTTGACATCCATCTGGTGAAGGATGAATTCCATGTAAGCAGCAAAGGCTACAAGGAGTCTTATTGCTTCCAGCCTTGCCACTGGAGTAAAGGTTTCATCATACTCTATGCCTTCCTCCTGACTGTATCCTTTAACCACCAATCTTGCCTTGTTTCTTGTAATTGTTCCATCTTCATCATGTTTGTTTCTGAAGACCCATTTTGTGCTAAGTACTGATCTATCCAGGGGTCTTGGTACTAGATGCCAAACTTGACTTCTTTCAAATTTGTTGAGTTCATCTTGCATTGCGTTCACCCAGTATGCATCCTGCAAAGTCTCAACAACATTTTTAGGTTCAATAAGTGATATGAAAGCATCAAAAGCACACAGATTCTTCGAAGAGGATCTATTTTGATTCCAGAGGTTGGATCAGTGATAATGTTCACAATAGGGTGAGAACTTTGATATCTGTATGGTTTCACAACCAACTGGTTACTCCTTGAAGTTCCTTCAGTGCCTTGTTGTTGTGGAACATGATCAAGTCTAGGTTCCAGTGAGGTTTGGAAATTAATTTGTTCAGTTCCCCCTGTCATGTTGCCAGGGAGGGATGAACCTGTTCCTTCCTCCAATGTAACTCCAGTTTGGATTGAGTTTCAGACCAGCCCAATTTCTTAATCCTCTTGTTCCTGTCTCTCAGAAAGAATGTTAGTTTCATAAAAAAAACTACATGCACGCTTTATTCAACACACATAGTTCTTTTGTTATATACTGTATAGGCCTTACTATGTGAAGAATATCCCAAGAATACTCCCTCATCACTTCTGGGATCAAACTTACCTAGGGAGTCTTTACCATTATTGTGCACAAAGAACTTGCAACCAAAAGCCCTATTGTGACATATATTTGGCTTTCTCCCTTTAAGTAACTCATAGGGAGTCTTCTTGACAAGTGTTCTAGTCATGCACCTATTTATGATATAACATGTAGTATTAATATCTTCTGCCCAGAAGCTATAAGGTAGTTTACTAGAAAAAATCATAGTCCTAGCCATATCTTCAAGTGTCCTATTCTTTTTTTCAACTACTCCATTTTGTTGTGGAGTTCTAGGAGCAGAAATGTTGTGATCTATGCCATGCTCATCACAAAATTCAGCAAATTTAGCATTTTCAAATTCAGTGCCATGATCAGACCTAATATATGCAAGTTGATTTCCTAATTGTTTTTGAATTTTACTAACAAAGGAAGTAAACATGTCGAGTGCCTCATCTTTAGATGTTAGAAACAATGTCCAGGTAAATCTAGAATAGTCATCAACAAGCACAATCACATATCTCTTACCACCTCTGCTTAAGGTTCTCATAGGACCACAAAGATCCATATGGATCAGTTCCATCGATCTGGTGGTACTTACCACTTTCTTTCTTTTGAAAGAAGATCTTACCTGCTTCCCCCTTGCACAAGCCTCACAGACTTTGTCTTCCTTGAACTTAATGTTAGGCAGACCTATTACTAAGTCCTTGGAGACTCGTTTGTTAAGTTGACTCAGACTTGCATGTCCAAGTCTCTTATGCCAAAGAAGGGGATCACTGTCCAACACACTTAAGCATTTTAATTCATTTTCTGAAAGTGTTGACAGATCTATGATGTATATATTGTTCACTCTTTTTCACTATAAAACAATCTTGTTAGTGATAAGATTTATTACAAAACATTTTGTAGAGTTGAATGCTACCAAGTTATATCTGTCACACAGTTGTGACACACTGATTAGACTATATTTCAAGCCATCTATTAGGTAGACGTTCTCAATGGAATGAGTGTCATCCTTACCTACCTTACCAACCCTAATGATTTCACCTTTCTTTCCATTTCCAAAGGAGAAATTTCCTCCCTTGAGGTCCTAAAGTGAAAGGAACTGGTCCTTGTTACCAGTCATGTATTTTGAGCAGCCACTATCCATGTACCATATTTGGCTACCTCATTTCACTTGAACCTACAAAAGAAAATCAGGCGTTAGTCTTAGGAACCCAAACTAGTTTGGGTCCCTTTCTATAAGAAAAAGGATGAATTCAATTCTTTTTAGTCCAATTTGGTAACCAATTCTTCCCTCGAACAAAACTTTTATTCTTTTGACTGGCCTGCTCTTTTGCATTATATTCACTTTTGTAATGACCAGTCTTACCACAGTGGGTACAAATTTTGTTCTCAGGAAGGGTGAGGTACTTGCTTTTAGGATCCCATTTAGGCAGCTGATTCCCAAAGCCAAGTCCTCTCTTATTGCTACTATGATGTTCCTGTAGCCATGTCAAAGCATTGGAGGATCTGTTCCATTTACAAGTTCTGTCTAGTTCATGCTTTACCTCACCAAGTTCCTCCGTCAACATTCTTATCTGTTCATCCTTCCTATACAACTCATCTTTTAGCTTACCTACATTTTCTTCTAAGGTGAGTTAAGAGTTGTCATCTTTCTTCTTACTGGTTCCAAGTTTCAATTTTAGATTTTCAGATTTTAACTCTAGGACCTTTGTCTCAAGTGGATGAACCTGGTTCTTCAGAGGTAGTGTTTTCACTTACAGTCTCACTTACTCTGAGTTCCAGGTTTTCACACTTTGCTTTTAAAATTACACACTCCTTAGACAACTGTTCCTTTTCCTTATTAATTACTTCAGATTAATCAATAAAGTCTAGCAGTAATTCAAAGAGTTTTTCTTTGGACAAGATTTTAATCTTGTCTTTGAGATGGAATATACTTACCTCAGATTCCTCATCTGATTCACCAATTTCCATAAGTGCTTGTTCATCTTCATCTTCATCATCGGACTCCCCATCTGAACTTTCACCCCAAGTAGCGACCATAGCCTTTGTTGATACTTTATTTTTCTTGGGATGAACCTGTTCCTTCTTCCGGTTCCTTCGTTTAGACCTTTCCTTTTTCCATTAAACTTCCCACTGAGGGCTGTTCTTGATGTGATGATCAATCTTCCAACATTTTTAGCAGCCCTCATTAGTTGATTTTTCCGGTACCCTTGCCTTGTTGTGGTTTCCACCTCTTGCGGACCCCTTTTCTCTCATAAGATATTTCTTGAAATCCTTGGTGATCATAGTCATTTCATCTTCTTCCAGATCTTCTCCTTCAGTGATTCTAAATTCCAAACTCTTTTTCTTCTTGGGAACATCCATCTTCATTGTCTTTCTTATAAAATCATAGGCAGTAAGATTTCCAATTAGCTCATCTAGTTTGAGAGTTGCAATGTTCTTGGATTCTTGAATTGTAGTGATCTTGCTCTCCCAAGATACTGGAAGAACCCTTGCCAAAATCTTCTCAACCTTGTCTTCCTCAAGAAGAGTCCTTCCAAGATATTTCAGTTCATTAGTCAATGTAGTGAGCCTAGTGTACATCTCTTGAATAGTTTCTCCTTCCTTCATAGAGAAATTCTCATATTGAGAATATAGTAGAGTACCTCAGGATCTCTTCACTTGAGCAGTTCCTTCATGAGCCACTTGCAAAGTGTCCCAAATTTCTTTGGAAGTAGTGCAACTTTGAATTCTTCTGTACTCATTTGGACCAAGTCCACACACAAGCCACTTCTTGGCCTTAGCATTCTTCTCCCACTTTCTCAAATCCTCAACAGTGTAGTCAGCTCTTGTCTTTGGCACGTCTACTCCTTCATAGGACCATTAGTAATTATGTCCCATAGCTCATAGTCTTCGCCAATTATATGATCTCTCATCTTGTTCGTCCACCAAGAGTAGTACTGCCTATTGAAGAGTGGAGGCCTAGCGGTTGATTGTCCTTCCCAGTTCCCAGGTGGTGCACTCATCTTGATCTTTCCCTAAGGTGTTAGCCTCTTCAAGGATAACCTGCTCTGATACCAATTGATGTTCTTAAACGTCAATACCACACAAGATAGGGGTGATTTGTGTGGTGTCCGGTTTTCTCATGCACTAGTTATAGAAGGACTAGTTTCTTCTATGTGTTCCAACCTATACTGTTTGCAGAACAAATACACAAAATAAAGAACACACGGATTTTACGTGGAAAACACTTGGCTCAAAAGGTGAAAAACCACGACCTACTTTCCATTAGGATTTTCCCAAACACTCCACTAAAATCACTGAGCCAAAAATAGCATTTACAACAACTCTTTGTAAACCTAGGATTAACTCTAATCCCTTTGTGGCAAACTAGCCTCTAGTTATTTGAGACACACTTCAAGTTAGCTATAACTTGAACACTCAGTACCTATTTTAAATGCTTCTAGATAAAGCTAAAAGGTACATATTGAAATCCCTATTACAAGTAAACTAAACTAAAAGACAACAATTGAAACTGGTTCTTCTAGCTGGTCCAAGTAGCTTCAGAGTTGCATACTTAAATCTTACACGAACTGCTTGCAAAATTGCCTTGATAATTTTTCTCTCAATTCTTGTTTTGCTTCTGTTTTTGTGCGTACCTGTACAATAAGAACACTGAACAATATATATGATTTAGCAAACAAGATATTTACTAGAATTCTGATGTTACTCTTCCTTGGTGGAAGAGTTCTAGTTAATCTCAACTCCTCGAATCCTTCCTTATCTTTGATTCCGTTCTTACTGAATAAGGAGTCCTTCTCCTTATTATTTTGCAACCTTTTCGATCAGGAGATATCTCTTTAATTCGCATATTTCGTTTATCTCCTGCATGTGCACCTCACGTGCCTTTAACTCTGCATGTGTCTATGTCTCCAGTAGTGGACCTGGTTCACCTTTGAGTTCCTTTGTTAATCTTCAAAACCATTAAATTTCTTGGGCCAACATCAATACACTGACGTTTAGAATTTACCAATCCTTAGAGTTCAGATGAAATACCGAAAACCAACACGGCTAAAGGAAATAGAAACACATAGGTTGTTGCGGCGCGCAACCCGATCCAACCGTACAAAACATAATCCTCCCTTATTTCACTGTAACAACATTAACAACAATAAATAATATATATATATGTATTGCGGCGCGCAACCTGATCCCACCATATAACAATATCATCCTCATAATTCACCCTTATTTCACCGTAACAATCCACCCTTATGCCACCTGTTGAAGCGTGCAACCCGATCCCACCATATAACAACATCAATATCATAATTCACCCTTATTCCACCATATCAATCTACCCTTATTTCACCTGTTGGGGCATGCAACCCGATCCCACCATATCAGTACCAAATACTCAGTGTGCCCAGTCAATCAATAATTCAAATCACAAGAAACTTTACGATCAATAAACACCAAGCTGAAACAAAAGGAACATTGTACAACATGTAAATTCACATATGTAATACTACACATCAAGTCAAGCCCGGTAAATGACAATTAGAAGGTGCAAGTACATCAATTAAGGCAAATAGCAGCAAGTCATGAAAACATGAAGAGGTCTAACATTTTTAACAAGAGAAACAATGATTAACAAGTAGCTGTTAAAGCATGGAAGGAATTTAGAGCACATAACAGTTAAAGTAGGGAAGGGGATAGTTAAGGAAAAATGAAAAATCAGGAAAACAAGTAATTCAGCGGCGTATAAGCACTCGTCACCTCGCATATACTCCACAACACATGAAATTCACCTAATACACAGTTCAAGGTTCCTAATTCCCTCAAATAAAGGTTAAACTCAACACTTACCTCGCTCCAAAGATGAACTCAAAGCTCAACTACAACTTTTCCTTTCAAATAAGCCTCTGAACCAATAGAATCTAGAAAATTACCAACCAAATAATTCACATTAAGCCATAGAAACTACCCAATATTCCAAAAGATTCAATTTAGGTCATTATTGAAAAAGTTCACAAAAGTCAACTCCCGAGACCGCTTGGTCCAAATCCGAAATTCGGACCAAAACCCAAGTACCCATTCACCCCCCAGCCCGGTTGTATAATTTGTTTTAAAATCCGGCCACAAATTGAGGTCTAATTCCCAATTTTACAAAAATCCCTAATTCTACCCAAACCCCCAATTTCCAGCATGAAAACACTAGATTTTAGGTTGAAAACTTATTAAATGTAAAGAAATATCGAAACAAAATAGGTTAGAATCACTTACAAATGAATTGGGGAAGAAGACTTCTTTGAAAAATCGCCACTAGGGTTTTCTAGTTTTGAAAATTTTAAGAATGAACAAAAATCCCGCCTAACTCATATTTGTTCAGTTGCAGATGTCGCATTTGCGACTAGGGGTTCGCAATTGCGAAATCTCGCAAATGCGAAGAACACCTCGCAAATGCAAAGTCGGCGCACCTCTGTTTTCACCGCATTTGCGATGAATTGTTCGCAAATGCGAACACTGGCCTCCCCGCAATTGCGACCTCCTGATCGCAAATGCGAACTCTCGCTGACCCAGGCACTTCGCAAATGCGATGAAGTTTCTCGCAAATGCGAGCCTGATAGGATTGGGGATGTTTGCAAATGCGAACACTGATCTCGCGATTGCGAGATCAGAAAATAGTACCAGAAATTGCAGAACACCAGCTGAGTTTTCCAAGTCTGAACCACTCTTTAGCCTATCCGAAACTCACCCAACCACTCGGGTCTATAAACCAAATATGCACACAAGTCTAGAAACATTATAGGAACTTGCTCGCGTAATCAAATCACCAAAATAACACCTAGAACTAAGAATTGAGCATCAAATCAAAGGGAATTTTCAAGAAAACTCAAGAAGTTCTATTTTAACAATCGGACATCTGAATCACGTCAAACCAACTCTCTCATCAAATTTGACAGACAGGTCATAAATAAAGGAATGAACCTATACGGGGTTCCGGAACAAAAATATGGACCCGGTATCAACAAATTCAAACGTCGGTCAATTATTTAAAGTCATTAAACCTTTTAACTTTCAATTTTCGACAATAATCAATAACTCGAGCTAGGGACCTCCGAATTCAATTCCGGACATACGCCCCCATGTCCCAAATCACGATACAGACCCATCGAGATTGTAAAAATACGAATCCGGATCCGTTTTCTCTAAACATTGACCGGAGTCAACTCAAATGATGTTTTAAGGCAAAATTTCATATTCTATCAGTTTTTAACATAAAAGCCTTCCGAAAATATACTCGGACTACACATGAAAATCGAGGAAGGATTAAAGAAGCTACTAAAGTCTTAGAAACACATAATTAAGTTCTAAAACTCTAGATGACCTATCGGGTTGTCACAATCTCCACCTCTAAACCAGCCATTTGTCATCGAATAGACATAGAAAAGTACCTGTGCTGGTGAAAAAGTGTGGATATCTACTCCACATATCTGATTCACACTCCCAAGTAGCTACCTCGACCGACTGACATCTCAACTGCACTCGAACTGAAGGATAACTCTTAGACCTCAACTATCGAACCTGTCGGGCTAGAATAGACACCAGCTCCTCCTTGTAAGTCAAATCCTTGTCCGATTGGACTGAGCTAAAATCTAACACATGGGACGGATCACCGTGATACTTTCGGAGCATTGACACATGGAACACCACATGAACAACTGATAAACTCGGTGGCAATGCGAGCCTGTAAGCCACCTCACCCACTCTCTCCAGAATATAAAAGGGTCTGATGTACCTAAGGATCAACTTGCCTTTCTTTCCAAACATCTTCATGGGTGAAAGTCGAAGCAATATTCTCTCTCGACCATGAATGAAACATCACAAACTCGACGGTCGGCATAACTCTTCTTCTTGGACTGAGCTATCCAAAGTTGATCCTGAATAATCTTAACCTTATCCAAGGCATCCTGTACCAAATCTATACCTAGAAACCGAGCCTCTCCCGGCTCGAAACATCCAACTGGCGATCGACATCGCCTCCCGTATAATGCCTCATAGGGATCCATCTGAATGCTTGACTGATAGTTATTGTTGTAGGAAAACTCTGCAAGTGGAAATAATTGATCCCATGAACTTTCCAAGTCTATAACACAAAAGTGGAGCATATCCTCCAATTTCTAAATAGTGCGCTCGATTTGACCGTCCGTTTGAGGATGAAATGTTGTGCTCAACTTCACCTGCGTGCACAACTCACGCTATAATGCTCTCCAAAAGTGCGAGGTGAACTGCGTAACTTGATATTATAAACACAAGCATACCGTGAAGACGGACAATCTCGCGGATGTAGATCTTAGCTAACTACTCCGAAGAATAGGTAACTACCACATGAATGAAATGAGTTGACTTGGTCAGCCTGTCCATAATAACCCATACCGCGTCGAACTTACTTTGATTCCGTGAGAGTCCAATAATAAAATACATAGTGATATGCTCCAACTTCCACTCAGGAATATCTATCTTCTGAAGCAAGCCACCAGGTCTCTGATGCTCACACTTTACTTGCTGACAATTTAGACACCGAGCTATATTTGCCACTATATCCTTCTTCATCTTCCTCCACCAATAATGTTGATGCAAGTCCTGATACATCTTGGCGGAACCCAGATGAATAGAATACCATGAAATGTGGGCCTCCTCAAGAATCAACTCCCAAAATCCATCTATATTGGGCACACAAATACGATCCTGCATCCTCAAAACTCCATGATCTCCAATGGTAACCTTCTTGGCACCACTGTGCCGCATTGTGTCTCTAAGTACAAGCAAATAAGATTCATCATACTTCCGCTACCTGATGCGCTCAAACAAGGAAGATCGAGCGACTATACATGCTAGAACACGACTGGGCTATGAAATATTCAACCTCACGAACTGATTGACCAAGTCCTGAACATCTGATACAAGTGGTCTCTCACCGACTAGAACGTACGCAAGGCTGACCATACTCGGTGCCTTTCTACTCAAGGCGTCGACCACCACATTGGCCTTCCCGGGATGATACAAGATGGTGATATCATAGTCTTTCAATAGCTCCAGCCACCTCCTCTGCCTCAGATTGAGATCCTTTTGTTTGAACAAATATTGAAGACTCCGATGATCCGTGAGAACCTCATACGACACGCCGTAAAGATAGTGCCTCCAAATCTTCAGTGCATGAACAATGGTTGCCAACTCTAAGTCATGAACATGGTAGTTATTCTCATGAACCTTCAACTGCCGTGATGCATACAGAATCACCCTGCCATCCTGCGTAAATACAGCACAAAGTCCAATTCGAGATGCATCACAATATACTGTGTAAGATCTTGAACATGTGGGTAATACCAACACTGGCCCTGTAGTCAAAGAAGTCTTGAGCTTCTGAAAGCTCTCCTCACACTCGTCTGACCCTCTAAACGGGGCACCCTTCTGGGTCAACCTGGTCAATGAGACTGCTATAGATGAGAACCCCTCCACAAACCGATGGTAATAATCCACCAAGCCCAAGAAACTCTAGATCTCCGTGGCTAAAGTGGGTCTAGGCCAGTTTTGAACTGATTCAATCCTCTTAGGATCCACCCAAATACCCTCTACCGACACTATATGCCCCAAGAAAGCTATTGAATCCAACCAAAACTCGCACTTTGAAAACTTAGAATATAACTGGCTGTCTCTCAGAGTCTGAACTACAATCCAAAGATGCTGCTCGAGCACCTCTCGACTACGGGAGTTAATCAAGATATCAACAATAAAAACAATCACAAAGGAATCCAAATAGGTCTTGAACACTCGTTTCATCAAATCTATAAATTCTAGGGTATTTGTCAACCCAAAGGATATCATTAGTAAATCATAATTCCTGTACCGAGTCCGAAAAGCTATCTTAGGGACATCAGATGCCCTAATCCTCAACTGATGGTATTCAGACCTCAAATCAATATTTAAAAACACCTTGGCACCCTGAATCTGATCAAATAAGTCATAAATCCTCGGAAATGGATACTTGTTCTTGATGGTGACTTTGTTTAACTGCCGATAATCTATGCACATCCTCATTGGTTCATCCTTCGTCTTCACGAACAATACAGGTGTACCTCAGGGTGAGACACTAGGTCTAATGAAGACCTTATCAAGCGAATCTTGCAACTGCTCCTTCAATTCTTTCAACTCTGGCGGGGCCATACAGTATGGTGGAATGGAGATGGGTTGAGTGCCTGGAGCCAAATCAAAACAGAAGTCAATATCCATGTCGGGTGGCATCCCCAACAAGTCTGCAAGAAACACCTCTTGAAACTCACAAACAATTGGTACTGAACATGGAAGGAACCTTCGCACTAGAATTGCGAACATAATCCAAATAAGCTAAGACACTGCTTCTCGACCATATGTCGAGACTTCACATAAGATATAACCCTACTGGTAAAATGGCTAGAAGTCCCTCTCCACTCTAATCGAGGAAAACCCGGTAAGGCTAAGGTCACCGTCTTGGTGTGAAAATCCAATATTGCATGATAAGGTGATAGACAATCCATACCCAAATGACATCAAAATCAACCATATTAAGAAGTAGAAGATGTACGCTTGTCTTAAGACTCCCAATGGTAACCACACACAAATGATAGACATGATCTGCAATAATAAGATCTCCTACAGGTGTGGACACATACACAATGACACTCAAAGAATCATGAGGCACCAACAAATATAAAGCAAAGTAAGATGACACATAAGAATAAGTAGAGCCCGAATCAAATAGAACTAAAGCATCTCAATGGAAAATTGAGAAAATACCTGTGATAACAACGTCTAATGACTCAGCCTCAGGCTTGGCGTGAAAAGAATAATAGCGGGGCTGAGCCTCACCACTCTGAACTACATCTCTAGGACGACCTCTATGTGGCTGGCCTCCACCTCTAACGGCCTGACCTCTACCTCTAACGGCCTGACCTCCACCTCTAGCTGCCGGACCCCTACCTCTAGCTAGCTGAGCGAGGGGTGGTGCAACCGGTGCCGAAATCATGGCATGAGAACTCTACTATGACGTTCCGCCCAATAATCTCGGACAGGTCCTCCGAATATGCCCAAAACCACCACACTTAAAACACCCATCCTGGTGGTGTGGCTGCTGAAACTGAGACTGAACCGAACGGCCTAGATAAACACGATAATAACTTTGAATAGATGGTGCACTGTAAGATGGCTTCCCAGAATGAGGCACATAAGGACCATGACTCCCTGAAGCACTGTGGGATGCTTGAAACGCCGACTAGAATGGCCTAGGAAGATGGCCCCTACCAAAAGTACCCTTGCCTCCAGATGAGGTACCACTAGAACCACCGGAATGGAGAGGCCTCTTATCAGACCCCTGACCTCTCTCCTGTGCAAAAACGACCTCGATTCACCTGGTGATATTAGCAGCCTTCTGAAAAGAAATTTTGCCCCAAGTATCCCTGGACATCTGAAGCCTGATAGGGTGAGCGAGTCCATCAATAAACCTCATCACCCTCTTCCTCTCAATAGGAAGCAACATAAGAGCATGACAGGCTAGATCCACAAAATGGGTCTCGGACTGAGTAACATTCATACTGCCCTGCTGGAGACGCTCAAACTGTCGACGGTCATCCTCTCTCAATGTGACACAGAGGAACTTCTATAGGAAGATCTGAGAGAACTGGTCCCAAGTGAGAGTAGGCGACCCAGCTGGTCTAGTCAGCACATAGTCCTTCCACCATTTCTTGGCGGATCCCATCATCTGAAATACAGCAAAATCGACCCCATTGGTCTCCACTATACCCATGTTCCATAGCACCTCATGGAAACTGTCAAGATAATCTTGGGGCTCCTCTTAAGGTGCAAAATTAAAGTGAACTGCAAAGAGCTTAGTAAACTTGTCCTATCTCCATAAAGCATCAGAAAACATGGAGGGTCCATCACCGGCATGTGCCGCAACAACTAGCTGAACTACCCCAACTGGCGGGGCTACTGGAGTCTTATACTAGGGAGCCCTCTACTCTGGAGTGTGAGTAGCGGGAGTTTGTGCTCCTACCCCAGCTTGAGATATGACTGGTGCCATAGGAAATGTACCTGCATGGGCCACACTCTCCATAAGGCCAACCAAGCGGACTAGAGCATCCTGAAGAACTAGGGTGGCGATAAACCCCTCAGAGACCTGAGCTGGTCCAACAAGTACAGTTCGAGCTGGAACCTCCTCATCAAAATCCACCTGAGGCTCCACTGGTGGTGCTGCTACTCGAGCTCTAGGCTGAGCTCGGCCTCTGGTGCAGCCTCGGCCTCGACCTCAGCCTCTTGTAGGATCTGTCGCTGGGGAATCCAACTGGTGTCTAGATAAAGACGTGGCACATGTTCTTGCCATCTACATAAGGACAAGAATAGATGAGTTCAATTAGCAATGAGATAAAATCGCATGACATAGAAGAATATAAGTGAAATTTGTTCCTAAACTTCATAGCCTCTGGAAGATAAGTACAGACGTCTCCATATTGATCCTCAAAACTCTACTATGCCTGCTCGTGACTTGTGAGACCTAGGCAGCTTAATGCTCTGATACCAACTTGTCACGGCCCGAAATTCCCACCTTTGGGACCGTGATGGGGCCTAACATTTCACTTTCTAGGCAAGCCAACGTTAGAGGATCTTAAGCCAATTTTAATCAATTAAAAGAAGTAAAAACAATTAAACGGAACTGCAATTAATGCTGAGTGCGAATTAACATAAACAACTTTAATATCTAATTACAAATCGGATCTGGAGTCACAATTCACGAGCTTCTACAGTTTCTACAAACTGTATTTGAAATAAATACAATTGTCTTGAACGAAAAAGAACAATAAACTAGGGGAAATGGAAAAGGACTTCAAGGTCTTCGGACTTTAACCCGATCCTACCATATAACAATATGAACATGATAATTCACCCTTATTTCACTGTAACAATCCACCCTTATTCCACCTGTTGCAGCGTGCAAACCGATCCTACTATTTAACAACATCAATATCATAATTCACCCTTATTCCACCATATCAATCCACCCTTATTTTACACGTTGCAGCGTGCAACCTGATCCCACCATATCAGTACCAAATGCTTAATGTGCATGGTCAATCAATAATTCAAATCACAAGAACTTTTACGATCAATAAACACCAAGCTGAAACAAAAGGAACAATGTACAACATGAAAATTCACATAGGTAATACTGGACAACAAGTCAAGTCCGGTAAATGACAATTAGAAGGTACAAGTACATCAATTAAGGAAAATAACAGCAAGTCATGAAAGCATGAAGAGGTCTTACATTTTTAACAGGAGAAACAATGATTAACAAGTAGAAGTTAAAGCATGGAAGGCATTTAAAGCACGTAACAGCTAAAGCAGGGAAGAGAATAATTAAGGAAAAATGAAAAATCAGGAAAACAAGTAATTCGGCAGCGTATAAGCACTCGTCTCCTCGCATATACGCTGCAACACATGAAATTCGCCTAACACATAGTTCAAGGTTCCTAATTCCCTCAAGTCAAGGTATTACTCAACACATACCATGCTCCAAAGATCAACTCAAAGCTCATCAACCATAACTTTTCCTTTCAAATAAGCCTCCGAACCAATAGAATCTAGCAGATTACCAACCAAACGATTCACATAGGAACTACCCATGATTGCAAAAGATTCAATTTAAGTCATTATTGAAAAAGTCAACACTAGTCAACTCCCGGGCCCACTTGGTCCAAACCCGAAATTTGGACCAAATCCCGAGTACCCATTCACCCCGGAGCCCGGTTATTTAATTTGTTTTGAAATCCTACATCAATTTGAGGTCTAACTCCCAATTTTACAAAGATCCTCAATTCTACCCAAACCCCCAATCTCAACCATGAAAATACTATATTTTAGGTTGAAATCTTATGAAATGTAATGAATGATTGAAAGAAAATAGGTTAGAATCACTTACTAATGAATTGGGGAAGAAGAGTTCATTAAAAAATTGCCTCTAGGGTTTTCTAGTTTTGAAAATTTGAAGAATGAACAAAAATCCCGTCAAACTCCTATTTGTTCCGTTGCAGATGTCGCATTTGCGACCAGGAGTTCACTATTTCCTAAAGCCGCAAATGCGAAGAACACCTCGCAAATGCGAAGTCTGCGCACCTTTGCTTTTACCGCATTTGCGATGAAATGTTCGCAAATGTGAACACTGGTCTCCACGCAATTGCGACCTCCTGATTGCAAATGCGAACTCTCGCGACCCAGGCAGTCTTGGAAAATGTGAAGAAGTTGCTCGCAAATGCGAGCCTGACATGATTTGGGATGTTTGCAAATGCGAATACTTATCTCGCAATTGCCAGATCAGAGACTAGTACCAGAAATGACATAGCACCAATTGAGTTTTCTAAGTCTAAACCACTCCGTAGCCTATCCAAAACTCACCCGAGCCCTCAGGGATCTAAATCAAATATGCACACAAGTCTAGAATTATTATACAAACTTGCTTGCACGATTAAATCGACAAAATAACACCTAGAACTACGAATTGAGTATCAAATCAAAGGGAATTTTCAAGAAAACTCATGAACTTCTATTTTAACAATCGGACGTCCGAATCACGTCAAACCAACTCTATTTCTTACCAAATTTGACAAACAAGTCATAAATATAGTAATGCACCTATACCGGGTTTCAAGACCAAAATACGGACCCGGTATCAACAAATTCAAATGTCGGTAAATTCTTTAAAATCATTAAACATTTAAAATATCAATTTTTGACAAAAATCAATAACTCAAGCTAGGGACCTCCGAATTTAATTCCGGGCATACTCTTAGGTCCCAAATCACGATACGGACCCACCGAGATGATCAAAACACAGATTCGGGTCCATTTGGTCAAAACATTGACCGAATTCAACGCAAATAAATTATTAAGGCAACATTTCATATTTTATCAGTTTTTAACATAAAAGCCTTCCAAAAAATACCAGGACTGCATGCGAAAATCGAGGAAGGTTTAAATAAGCTAATAGAGGCTTCGAAATACAGAACTAGGTTCTAAAACTCTAGATGACCTATCGTGACACATTTTATGTTGTTTCCATGCTTAATATTTCGATATTAGTTCATGCTATTAACTTATTTCGTATAAGTTATTTCTCCACTTTCAATTATTATTTGTTCTTATGTTTTCAAACTGTTTATGTAGGTATCATTACCTGACTTTGTCACTACTCTATAGAGGTTTGGATTGATATTTACTGGATACCATTGTGATGTACTCATACTACGCTTCTTCACATCTTTTTGCGCCGATCCAGGTACGTCTGCTCGTGCCGGACGTTAGTGATCGACTTTTAGCTGCTTTACCAAGACTTCAAGGTATGCTTGCTCGGAGTCCGCAGGCCTCGGAGTCACCTTCCTTTACTTTTACTACTGTTATATTTTCCATTCTGACAATGATGTAGTAGACATTTTAGCTTACTCTGTAGAGCTTATGACCCGGTTCCACTGGTTTTGGGAAAGTATTTGTTGAGATTCTATTTTGGAAATTTATATGAGTTTATTGGACTTGTTTTAGTATTTTGTTAATTATATTTGTCAAGTTGTTATCTAATGTTAGTCTTACCTAGTCGTAGAGACTAGGTGCCATCACGACATCCTATGTAAGAAAATTGGGGTCATGACAAGTTGGTATTAAAGCTCTAGGTTCATATGTGTTACAAGTCATAAGCAGGTTTAGTAGAGTCTTGCTGATAGATGGTGAAGACACGCACCGTTGGATCCGACGATCAGATACTCGCGCCCCATGCTAGAGCTACGAGAGGCCGGGACTAGGTCGAGGCAGAGAACGAGAGGGGCACCTGGTGAAGCCAAAGCACCTATTCGAGCTGTGACAGAGGAGCCACCAATAGCTCTAGTTGGGGGCCAGGCACCTGAGGCGCCTGTTTCTACCCCTGCACTTTAAGAGACCTTCACACAGTTCTTGAGCTTGTTTGGTATTCTAGCTCAGGCGGGGTTGATTTTACTTGCACCAGCCACCTCTCAGGCCGGGGGAGGAGCTTAGACTCTTGCGGCCCATACCCTAGAGAAACGGGTCCATGTTGAGCATGTTCCAGAGGTTATACCCATATAACCTGTTGTTCTGGTTCAGCCCGCGCTTAGGGAAGCATCATCTAAGGAGAAAAACCTTAGACTTGAGAGGTTCAAGAAGTACCACCCTCCTACTTTCAGTGGTTTAGCTTCATAGGATGCACATGGTTATTGTGGGCAGGAGGTACCATATATGTAAGATTTGGAAATTGTGATTCATGACTTGTGGTTTATGAGGTGTGGTTCCTCGAGGTCATTCTTGTTGTAAGTCCATGCGTTGGGAGCAATTCGATTATTTGAGTTATCATCCGTTTTTTCCTAATTTGAGTTTATTTACATCTCATCTGTCATGACCAAAATTTCCCCTTTAGGCCGCGATGGCCCCTAACGTTGCTGCTAGGCAAGTTAACGGTGAACTAGTATTGTACTTGTTCCTTTTTAATAATTTCAAAGTAGTTGATTTTTTATTTGTTAAATAAAGGAATAATGTGAAATTATAATAAGGTAAAGCATAAACTAATGAGAGAGTAAATATAGTGAAATAAATACTCAAAACCATAAATTGCCTACTAAAATACTCCAAAAATGCGGTGTCACAAGTGTATGAATAACTAGTAGAATATACAAGCCACCTATGCTACTGTATGGAATAAGATAGACAGAAAGTAAATACAAAAAAGAGACTGCGGGTGCTATATAATAGACACAGAGAGAAGCTCATCACTAAGCCTCGGGGTAATGAGGGTGTGCGCCTGAATGACTGCCAACCGCACCTGCCTCATATCCTGCACGATTAGTGCAGAAGTGTAGCGTAAGTACATAAACAACATATACCCAGTAAGTATCTAGTCTAACCATGAAGAAGTAGTGACGAGGGTTTGACATTGACACTTACTATGGGCCAATAAATAAAGTACGGAAATTCTAAATAGGCATGGAATACATCAATAATAATAACACAATATCAAAAGGTCAATTTAAAGATCTCCTATTGGCACATACTATCTTCAACAAATACGGGCTATCAAATAAACTATATTTTTCTCAAGTCATGAAAACAAAAACAAATGTAATTGGACTCCGAGCATTAACGCGCACGATTTATGCCGAGGTCGTATGACCCGATACAGAATAATGTGTACATTGCGAGGTTCCACCAGCACGAACCATAGATGTATCTATTATACTGCCAAGGTGTTCGAACCGCTCCATAAGAAGAGAGAATACTCTACGAGCATCTCATTTAAAATCTATCACAACACTAATACACAAGGAAACACAATTTTCATGATTGAAATTCGGTCTTTATGAATACTTTATCAAGTTTCATATAATTTAAGCACTAAAATTAACAAGTAGAGTGCAAACAATACAAGTGTTTCATGATTGGGTCCTAAAACTACCTCGGACATAAGCATGATTTGTAGCTATTGCACAGACTCTCTTCACCTCGTGCGTACGTAGCCGCACAATTAGAAGCAAACAGTAATTTAAAACACCTATGGGGTAAATTCTCTCTTACAAGGTTAGGGAAGAGACTTACCTCGTCCCAAGGCTCACTTTACGGTCCACAAATTCACTCTAAAGCCTTAACTTGGTGCCAAACATTCCGGAGCTAGCCAAATATTATATAAATTAATCAATATACACTCACAAGTTCATAATTTAGATATTAGAGTGATTGCCCAACCAAATTGGAAGATTCCTAAAATTCACCCCCGGACCCACGTGCTCGGATTCCGAAAATTTTTGAAGATAAATGTTAACCATAACCTCACAAATTTCAAATGTATAATTTTTACCCATTTCCATAATCGTTTTCGTGGCTTAATCCCATTTTTATCAAAATCTAGGTTTTCCAATAATCTCCTAAAATTTCCACAATTTCTATGTTAAAATCTACCCATAATGCATGATTTAAACTCATATTGTATAAAAATTAC
Source organism: Nicotiana paniculata (assembly GCA_005239505.1). Lineage (NCBI taxonomy): Eukaryota > Viridiplantae > Streptophyta > Magnoliopsida > Solanales > Solanaceae > Nicotiana > Nicotiana paniculata. The sequence goes on along the minus strand of MDKI01069209.1, from coordinate 27,338 downwards.
TTACCTCAAAGTGTTAGGTGCAAATACCTCCTCAAATAGCTATAAATTTGACTAACAAGTGAAAGAAATGAATAAAAACGAGCCTAAGTCCCGACATAAATGCACCTTTCAGCCCCAGTGGTTCCGCTTCTACGAAAAATAGGTCGCTTATGCGGCAAATTCATCGGAGATGCGGTCCCCCCCAGCTTCGTCCTTTCGCTTTTGCGACGCCATCTTCACATCTGCGGGCTCGCATTTGTCGAGCACTCGCACCTGCGCCTTTGCCCCCTTCAACTACAGACCGCTTCTCCAGACCATTAACCGCATTTGTGATCGTGCAGCTGCACCCCATGTCTGCACCTACAGACTCAACCCACCTTGCCAAATTCCACACCTGCGGCTAGCGAGCCACTTCTGCGGAGTTGCACCTGCCACCAATTCCTCGCAGGTGCGAACTCACCAGATCCCTACTGCTTCAGCCATTCTTCCAAGTTCAAACATGTTCCACACATCATCCGAATAGCACCCAAGGCCCCCTCCATATATACCAAAAGTTTGTAAACATAAAAAGAACTTGCTCGAACCCTCAGAATGCGTAAAACAACATTAAAACTAAGAATTACACCCAAACTAAATCGAATCAACTTATAAACTTCAAGTTCTTCAAACTTATTCGAAACACGCCAAATCATTCTTAAACTATTCGGAATGAAACCAAATTTTTTGTGCAAGTCTTATTTCACCATACAGAACTATTCCCAGGCTCGAAATCCCAAGTGGACCTTGATAACACCAAAACCTACTGCAAACCAAACTTAAAGGCCTTGAAAACCTTCAATGCGCCAATTATCTATACTAAGAGTCGAAATGTTCCCTGATCATCCAAAACCCGATCTGAATATACGCCCAAGTCCAAAATCATCATACGAACCTATTGGGACTGTCAAATTCCGGTTCTGACGTTGTTTACGCAAAACACTGACTCAAGTCAAACTTAACCATTTTAAGCCACTATTAAGGAACTAAGTGTTCCGATTTCAACCCGAACCCTTCCAAACCCGAACTAACCATCCCCACAAGTCATAAAATAGAAAGAGCACATACAAAGAGTCTTAATTAGGGGAACAGGGATCACAAAAGCAAAACTACTAGTCGGGTCGTTACATTCTCCACCTCTTAAACAAATGTTCGTCCTTGAACGTGTCTAGGATCATACTTGGAGTGTCGAATAGGTGTGGATATCTGCTTCGCATGTCCTCCTCGGTCTCCTAAGTTGCTTCCTAAACTAGTTGACCCCTACACTGAACCTTTTTCTGCATAAATCTTCTTGGACCTCAATTGGCGAAACTCCTTGTCAACAATGGCCACTGGCTCCTCCTCATAACCTAGGCTCTCATCTGGTTGAATCGTGTTGTAGTCTAACACATGAGACCTGCGGCATGATACTTCCGGAGCATAGACACGTGGAAAACTAGATGAACTCCCGTTAGACAAGGAAGAAAATCAAGCTCATGAGCAACCTCCCTAAATCGTCTCAACACCTCAAATGGACCTATAAACCTTAGGTTCAAATTTCCCTTCTTTTCGAACCTCATGATTCCCTTCATCAGTGAGACTTTCAAGAGAAACTTCTCGCCCACCATTAATGACAAATCACACGCCTTTTGTTCTGTGTAACTCTTCTGTATGGACTGAGCTGTGTGAAGTCGCTCCTAAATCAAATCACTTTCTCCAAAGAATCCTTCACTAAATCAGTACCATATAACTTAGCCTCATCGGGCTCAAACCATATTATCGCGAACGACATCGCCGACCATACAAAGCCTCAAATGGAGCCAACTCAATGTTGTACTGATAACTATTGTTATAAGCAAACTTGACCAAATGCAAGAATCGATCTCACTGTCCTTCAAAGTCAATCACGCATGCTCTGTGCATATCCTCCAAGATATATACTGTCTGCTTCAACTCCTCGCCAGTCTGCAGATGAAAAGTTATGATGAGCTCTACCTGGGTACCCAACTCGCTCTGAACTACTCTCTAGAAATGCAAAGTGAACTGAGGGGCCTCTATCTGAAATGATGGAAACAAGCACACCATGCAACTGAACAATCTCCCAATGTAAATCTGGGCCAATCTCTCTGAAGAATACGTAGTCGCAGCCGGAATAAAGTGTGCCGACTTGTTCAACCTATCGTCAATGGCCCAAATTGCATCAAACTTCCTCAAGGTCTGCAACAACCCAACTACGAAGTCCATAGTGATGCGCTCCCATTTCCACTAAAGTATAACCATCTACTAAAGTAGGCCACCTAGCCTCTGGTGGTCATACTTTACATGCTGGAAATTTAGGCACCTCGCTACATACTCAACTATGTCCTTCTTCATCCGCCGCCCCCAATAATGGTGCCTCAGGTCACGATACATCTTTGTAGAACCTAGATGAATAGAATACTGAGAACTATGTGCCTCTTCTAAAATCTTCTCCCTCAATCCATCAACATTAGGAACACATAGATGACCCTAGAGTCTCAGAACACCATCCTCACATATAGTAACCTCCTTGGCACCACCATGTAGTACCGTCTCCCTAAGAACCAGCAAGTGCGGATCGTCATACTGACGGGCCTTGATCTACTCGAATAATGAAGACTGATATATGAATCATGAAAGAACTCGACTGGGCTTGGAAAAGTCCAACCTCATAAGTCTTTTAGCCAAGGACTGAATGTCCAAATCCAATGGCCTCTCCTCTACTGAAATGAATGCCAAACAACCCATACTCTCATCCTTTCGGCTCAAGACATTCACGACCACATTCGCCTTGCCTGGATGATAAAAGATGGCAATATCATAGTCATTCAGTAACTCAAGACACCTGCGCTGCCTCAAATTGAGATCCCTCTACTTGAACAAATGATGCAAGCTCCGATGATCAGTGTAAACCTCACAGGACATGCCATGAAGATAATGCCTCCAGATCTTGAGATCCTGAATTATCGCAGCCAACTCCAAATCATGTACGGGGTAATTCTTCTCGTGGGGCTTCAGCTAACGTGAAGCATATGCAATAACTCGCTCTTCCTGCATTAATACACAACCCAAGCCAGCACGTGAAGCATCGCAATACATAGTATTTATCCCTAAATCGGAAGGCAATACTAACACCAGTGTTGTAGTTAATGCAGTCTTGAGCTTCCGAAATCTCTCCTCGTAATCTTCGGACCATCAGAGAAGAGCACTTTCTAGGTCAATCTAATCAAAGGTGATGCAATAGATGAGAAGCCCTCCACAAACTGGCGATAATAACCTGCTAACCTCAAGAAGCTCCTGATCTCGGTCGTTGTGGTGGGACGAGGTCAACTCTAGAATGCCTCGATCTTCTTAGAATCTACCTTAATACCCTTGCCTGATACAACATGCCACAAGAATGCCACAGAATCTAACCAGATCTCGCACTTGGAGAACTTAACATATAACTTTTGTTCCCGCAAGGTCTGGAGAAAACTCTCAAATGCTGCTCGTGCTCCTCTATTCTAAACGAGTAGATCAATAGTCATCAATGAATAGAATGACAAACAGGTTAATATATGGCCTGAACATCCGGTTCATCAAATCCATAAACATCGCCGGGGCATTCATCAAACCGAAGGACATCAGTAGAAACTCATAGTGGAGATATCTAGTTTGGAAAGTTATTTACAAAATATCAGAATCGCGAATCTTCAACTGATGATACCCAGATCTCAAGTCGATCTTAGATAACACCCTAGCACCCTGCAACTATTCAAATAAGTCCTCTATACGCGATAACAGGTACTTGTTCTTAATGGAAACCTTGTTCAACTGGCGGTAGTTAATGTACATCCGCATTGTCCCATCTTTCTTCTTCACAAATAACATTGTTTCACCCCAAGGCGACACACTCAGTTTGAAGAACCCCTTCAACTCTTTCAGATCCATCCAGTATAGTGGAATAGAGATAGGCTGGGTACCTTGAGCCAAATCAATAAATAAATTGATATCACAATCTGGTGGCATGCCTGGTAGATCAGAAGGAAACACATCGGAGAATTCCCGAATCATGGGCACTGAATCAACCGAAAAAGTCTCGGCAGTAGTAACCCAAACATAAGCTATATAAGACAAAAAAACCCTTCTTGATTATGTGTCGTGCCTTCAGGAAAAACATAACCTGACTAGATGTACTGACAGATGAACCCTTCCGCTCCAATCTAGGCAACTCTACTATTGCCAAGGTAACAATCTTGGCATGGAAATAAAGGATGAAATGGTACGGGGACAACCATTCCATGCCTAGGATGACATCAAAGTCGGTCACATCGAGCAACAGAAGATCTGATCTGGTCTCATAACCGTAGAAAGTCATGATATGAGACCGGTAAATCCGATTCACAACTATAGAATTTCCCACTGGCATGGAAACATATACAGGAGTACCAAAGGACTCACGAGGAACACCCACAAAATGAGAAAATAGAGATGAATCATATGAATACATAGACCTGGATCAAATAGTACTGAAGCATCCCTAACGCAGACATAAATAATACATGTGATCATGGCTAAGGGTACTGCATCTGGTCTGGATGGAAAGGCATAGAACCTAGATGGATCACAAATGATTGGCCTCCACCTTTAGGACAGCCTTACCCACGTTCCCTTCACCTCTAGGCGGCCAAACGGCTGGTGCGACAATTGGTGTTGTAGTCATAACTTGATGGTCCTGCTATACTACATTGCCTCGAAGCCTGGGAGAAGAATCTCCTCACATGGCCACGATCCCCGTACTCGAAACAACCTCTCGATGCGGAAGATGACTGACCATAAGTCTGACTCTAGGTACCTGTACTCCCATTGGAGAAACCCTGAATAGTCGGTGGACGGTAGGAACTCTCTGGAATGATGCTGAAATAGGGCTGCACTGGAGCATCCCGAGAAGGCGGTGGTGCTAGATATGTGGGGCTGCTAGACTGGATCCTCACACACTGACCTTTGCCCCCAGATGGAGCATAACTAAAACCAGAATATCAAAATTGCTTGTCCCTCGGCGTCCGCTCTCGGCCCTACTGACGCATACCCTCGATCCTCCAAGCTATATCTACTACCTGCTCGTAATGAGTCCCCATCTCAACCTGTCGGGCCATAGTGATTTGGATACCATAGTGCAAACCCAAAATAAACCCCCGCACTCTCTCTCTATATCTTTGGAGAGTATCATAAGTGCATGATGAGACAAATTAGAGAATCTCGCCTCATAGTTGGTCACAGACATCTGACCCTGCTGGAGCCGCTTGAACTGACCCCGTAACTCTTCCCTCTGAGAAGGTGGGATATATCTCTCTAGAACAAGACATGTGAACTGGTCCTAAGTCAAGGGAGGAGAACATGCTAGTCTACTGAGAACATAGGACTACCACCATCTACGGGCCCTGCCCTCCAGCTAAAAGCTGGTAAAGTACACCCTGTGGGACTCTAATATCCTCATGTTATGCAATATGTCCCTGCAATGATCAATGAAGTCTCGGGGGGTCCTTATGTTGCTTACCTCAAAAGGAAAGATGATGTAGCTTGGTCTATCTATCGAATAGCTTCTGTGGCTCACCGGTCGCGGCTGGTTTGGGCTCTGGTATAGCCGCTGCAAATGGTTGAGCCTCACCCACGGGTAATGCACTTGGGGTTTGATATACGGCAGCTTCATGCCATGGAGTCTGAGTGGTATGGGTCTGTGATCCCCCTCCCTTCTAAGATGTGGTTGGATCTGCTTGAAATAAACTAGCTTGTATCATAGAATCCACGAAACGCAATATACGACCCATAACCTTCTGGATCCTGATGCAGACATGAAATTCGCTAGTCCGGCTCTGTTGCAGGCACCTCGCCCTTCTCCTCAATAATAGGATCCTCCTCTGGATCCACTGGTGGCACAACTGGAGCAACCCTAGGACGCCTTCTTCCTCTAGCACGAGTTGGAGCCCTCCCTCGGCCTCTACCTCTGCCTCTAGCAATAGGGGGAGAAGCTCCTCCACGGTCGAGTACATATGTCGCGCGTGTTCTCACTATCTGTGAAAGAATATGAGAAAGTAACTTAGCACAACATCAATTGCATGATAGCATATGAAGAAAGAGTAGTTTCCTAAATCCCTATAGCCTCTCGAAGATAAGTACGGACGTCTCCGCACAGATCCGCAAGACGCTATTAGGCCTGCTCATGACTTGTGAGACCTACGTGAACCTAGTGCTCTGATACCAAGTTGTCACGACCCAAATTTCTCCTTTAGGCCGTGATGGTGCCCAACGTCTCCGCTAGGCAAGCCAACGGTGAACTAGTCATGTACTTGTTCCTTTTTAATAATTTCAAAGTAGTTGATTTTTTATTTATTAAATAAAGGAATAGTGAGAAATTATTCTAAGGTAAAGCATAAACTAATGAGAGAGTAACTACAGTGAAATAAATACTCAAAACCCTAAAGTGCCTACTAGAATACTCTTAAAACCCGGTGTCACTAAAGGTAAAGGAATTCAAACCACTTATGTTACTGTTTGGAATAAGATAGATAGAAAGTAAATATAAAGGAGACTGCGGGTGCTGTGGAACGGACGGAGAGAGAAGTTCACCACTAAGCCTCGGGGTAACGGGGGTGCGCGCCTAAATGACTGCCAAATTCACCTGCCTCAGATCCTGCACGATTAGTGTAGAAGTGTATCTTGGGTACATAAACAACATGTACCCAATAAGTATATAGTCTAACCTCGAAGAAGTAGTGAGGAGGGGTCGACATTGGCACTTACTATGGGACAATAATAAAGTACGGAAATTCTAAATAGGCATGGAATATATAAATAATAACACAATATCAAATCATGAATAAGTGATTCTTTAACTAGAAGTCAATTTAAATATCTCCTATTAGCACATACTATCTTCAACAAATTCGGGCTCTCAAATAAACTATATTTTCTCATGTCATAAAAGCAAAATCAAGTGTAATCGGACTCCGAGCATTATCATGAACGATTTATGCTTAGGTCATACGACCCGATCTAGAATAATGTGTACACTACCGAGGGTCGACTGACACGAACCATAGGTGCATCTATTATACTGCCAGGGCATTCAGCCTGCTCCACAAGAAGAGAGAATACTCTACGAACATCCAGTTTAAAAGCTATCACAAGACTAATGCACAAGGAAGCACAATTTCTATTATCCGCCTAAACTCAAAGTAAGTGAAATTCGGTCTTTACGAATCCTTTACCAAGTTTTCAATATAATTTAAGCACATAAATTAACAAGTAGAGTGCAAACAATACAAGTATTTCATGATTGGATCCTAAAACTACCCGGACATAAGCATGATTTGTAGCTACGCACAGACTCTCATCACCTCGTGCGTACGTAACCCCCATACTCAAACAGTAATTTAAAACACCTATGGGGTAAATTCCCTCTTAAAAGGTTAGGCAAGAGACTTACCTCGTCCCAAAGCTCGCTTTCCAGTCCACAAATTAACTCTAAAGCCACAAGTTGGTGCCAAACAATCCGGAGCTAGCCAAATATTATATAAATTAATCGATATACACTCACAAGTTCATAATTTAGCTATTAGAGTAATTACCCAACCCAAATTGGAAGATTCCTAAAATTCATCATCGGCCCACGTGCCTGGATTTTAGAAAATTTTTAAGATAAATATTACCCATAACCTCACGAACTCAAATATATAATTTCTACCCAATTCCATAATCATTTTTGTGGTTTAATCCCATTTTTATCAAAACCTAGATTTTCCAATAATCTCCTAAAATGTTCACAATTTCTATGTCAAGAAACTCATATTGTATATATATTACTTACCTCAAAGTGCGAATCCCTCCTCAAATAGCTATAAAATTCGACTAACAAGTGAGAGAAATGAATAATAATGAGCATATGTCCCGACTTAAATGCACCTTTCTGCCCCCACTGGTTTCGCTTCTGCGAAAAATAGGCCATTTATGCGGCTCCGTATTTGCGATAAATGCATCATAGATGCAATCCTACCGAACTGGCCTTGTTCCGTTTCTGCAACGCCTTCTTCGCATCTATGGGCTCGCAGATACGGTCGAGCCCTCGCACCTGCACCTGCACCTTTTCCCCCTTCAACTCAATGTCGCTTCTGTGGATTATTAACCGTATCTACTGTCGTGCACCTGTGCCCCCACGTCCGCACCTGTGGACTCAGCCCACCTTGCCAAATTTCGCACCTGCGGCCAATTCATCGCAGGTGTGAACGCACCATATCCCTACCACTTCAGCCATTCTTGCAAGTTCAAACATGTTCCGCACATTGTTTGAATAGCACCCCGAGGCCCCATCCAAATATACCAACAAGTTCATAAACATAAAACGAACTTGCTGGAGTCCTCAATACACATAAAATAACATCAAAATTAATAATCGTACGCGAAACAAAATCGAATCAACTTATGAACTTCAAGTTCTTCCAAATTACTCTGAATACGCTGAATCATACTTAAACTCCTCGGAATGACACCAAATTTTGCGCGTTCAAGCCTTAAATCACAGTATGGAACTATTCTCAAGTGCGAGATCCCAAGTGCACGTTAAAACCAAAACCTACTCCAAACCAAGCTTAAAAAACTTAAAAACCTTCAATGCATCAACTTTTGATATTAAGCACCGACACTTCCGGATCATTAGAAACCCTATCAGAACATACGCCCAAGTCCAAATCATCATACGAACCTATTGGGACTGTCAAATCCCGGTTCTGAGGTAGTTTACTCAAAACGTTGACTAAAGTGACTATTAAGGAATTAAGTGTTCCGATTTCAACCCGAACCCTTCGAAACCTAAACTAACCATCCCCGCACGTTATAAAATAGTAAAAGCACATAGGGGGAGTCTTAATTAGGGGAACAGGGATCTAGAAAGCAAAATTACCGGTCGGGTCGTTACATCATCGGTGTTCTGATTATGTTGTTTCACTCGTTTACTACTTATTGCCATTTGTGTTTCAATTAATTCATTGTTGGTTGTAAATCAATAATATTTTTGTTGTTGGTCTTAAATTAATATTCTTTCCATTGTTATCTTATGCATATCTTGAACAAGTTTCTATGTCTAGTAGGTGTATTGACCTGGCCTCATCACTACTTTAACGTGGTTAGTCTTGATACTTATTGGGTACCATTTTGGTATACTCATTCTATGCTTCTGCATATTTTTGTGCATATCCAGGTATTCTAATCGTGTTGTTGAGAGTTGCGTATGTGCGGCGGGAGATTTCAAGGTATATCTTCTTAACGTTCGCAGGCCTCGGAGTCACCATCTTACTTCATTATACTACTGTTAAATTGTAATTCAAACAGTATTGTGTTTAGAAATTATAGTGTGTTTTAGTAGTGATTATGACTACGTACTACCGATTTTGGGAAATGTATAACTAATGGTCGCTTGCGGCTATGTATTCCATTTAATAGCTTATGACAAATAATTAAATAGTTCAATTCTATTATTAAAACGGCATGTTTTAGGCTTACCTAGTCTTAGAGACTAGGTGTCATCACGACATTCTAAGATGGGAATTTGGGGTCATGACAAGTTGGTATCAGAGCTCTATATCTAAGAGTCATAAACACGTTTAGTAGAGTCTTGCGGCTCATTACAGAGATGTCTATACTTATCTTCGAGAGGATATAGAAATATTAGGAATTCCACTGCTTTCATTCCTTATCGTGCGTCATTGATTCAGCTTGAAGCATACATCTTATATTCCTTTACATCCACTCGTATATGATGATGCGCACTCGGTATCAACTATGGTCTGATGGTTCAAAATCTTACGAATGGGCTATAAGGGGCCATGGATGCTTGATCATTGTCTCGAGATATTGTCTAGACTAATGACACGAACATGTTAAAGTATGGCATGCAGCTGGTTCATGTATATGATTTGTGTTGTACGAGATTATGAAGGTTGGTAATGTGGATTATTGGATGTTGTACCCTATGGCTCCACACCAAGTGGGGGAGTTTACTATCGATGATCATATTGCATGGGCAAGTGTAATATCAGTTTTGGGTCTGAGGTATATATGCAATGTTGGGGGTTCCCCGGAACTGTACATTGCTAAAATTTGAGATTTTCATGGGATGGTGCTGAAACTTGCGGTATATCTGTATCATTGCTAAATCTACATCCCAGTATCAGAGAGGTTAGAGAAACATCTTCAGATTCACAGAAGGTCTCTTCAGAGTGGATTTCTCGGTTGCAGCATTGTTGGGTTCTCCAGAGAAAATACAATAATTTATGGGCTTTCGGATGACGTTGTTCGTGCCAGGATCTTCCGCAACGAGCTTTGACTTAGTATCATTGTGTGCTGATAAGGGAAAGTGTTGACCTGAAGACAAATCGAGGATGATTAGATGAAATGAGCGAGCTCTATGGTGTTAGGTCAACATAGCCACAAAGGTAACCGATCTTTTGGTATGGTAATGCTTCACCAATGTTATGTGACAATAATCTTTGGTTTGACAGATTGCATGACTTGGTTGAGTTGGGGAAGTTCAGTCATGATGGCTTTGTGATGTGCAGACTAGCCTCGAAGAGTTCTTGATAGTGTCGACCACAACTTGAGCTAGATATCTGCTACCGGCATAAGGAAAATGTTACATGTTATGATTTTTGCATGGATGGGGTCACGAGTTAGATAACATGGACGATTTCAGATGTTTAGAAGAATCCTAGCATTATTTGATACCACCTAAGAAGGGTGCGCACTCTAGAAGGCGCATTGTGTTTTGACTTGTAGATGCTTGACTGGTATTCTGGTAATCGCCTGGTTGATCAACTGCTGATGTATAGATTTTGATTTGTGGCACGAAATAATTATAGAAGTACTTCTCGTGGGTTGACCGTATGTGAGGAATGTGTTAGTTATTTAAGTAGTGCAGTTGGGATCAGATATGAATGTTCTACTATTCTAGGGATTTGAAGACTAAGAAGGTTCTTAAGGCAGATTGTTCCATGGTGAAGGTATGTTAAAAGGTTGGAAACTGATGGTATATACTATGGATATGTTATTTTGGTCTTTTCGGAGGCTATTTACCTACTTCGGAAGGATCAGAATTGATTTGGAGGCTACCAGTATGTCTAATATATCTTATAGGTTAGGGTAGATCAGATTTGTGTGGTGATATATCTAACGTGTTACTTTCTTATGCTTTGATGGGTTGTGATCTGTTGGTTATCTGCATACCGATACTGCTATGTTTGGTCTTTGTAGCGAAATTCAAGCAAGATTTCTCCTGGGGTGTTGAATGGTTGATGGTGCCTTGGTTATGGTCTTTCTGTTGTTGGTATATAGTGATATCCGTATCTCCATGGTTATGGTCACGCGCTTCGTATGTTTGTTATTGATATGCTTATAGTTGTTGACTGTGAGTATCATGGCTCGACGTATTCCATGTGGACCAGTGTCAAATTGGGTCATGCATCACTGCGACGTTATGCTAGGATATGATCATTTGTGCTTATTTTGTGTGTTATGTTTCCCTTGTGTGGTGTATTGATAGCATTGCGCTTACTGGTGGTTTTGTTGAGTTGGCGGGATGGTTCCTTCATTTCTATTATCTTTCTATCATTGGGTATATGTGAGTTATTGTTTGTGTGTACACTGAGTGCATGGTATGTGGATCGAATTAGGATTTGTATGAAAGGTCGATGGAGTAGCTTGTACTGGATGAGGTGAGGTTATTGGGCCTGAAATGAGTGCCATAGGATTTGATTAAGGTATGTTTGCAAGAATTATGTCACTAGGCGACTTAATTTTGGATATGGTTCTTATTAATCAAGAGAGCTCAATAACTTGTTAATTTGATGGGTGGTTATGAATTTCTATATGTTTCTTTCATTATCGACAGTGTATGAAGGTTCAGAACAAGATTTTAGTTGATATGAGATTTGTTACCGGTGTCGGGTTGCTTATCGAGCAACTATTGCGGTTGGAAGTTATTGCTATGAGTATTTAAGTTATATGCTATATCATGTGATTATGTCTTGAGATATGTTTGTGTATTGATACAGCTTGTTCATAGTTATAGAGTTCATAGATGCAAGAATTGGGTCATACAATGAGTTTCGACTGTTGGGGATTTGGGTTTTAAGGTTTATGGACCAAGGTTGAAGTAAGGATTCTCTGTTAGGTGGTGTTGTCAGGATTATATGGATTGGCGTAACGTGGGATCACCCATGGATATGTGTATGGTGAGGTTATATGGAGATTTGATGGCTTTGGAACGACACTTGGCATGTTCGAGGACAAACGTATGTTTAAGTAGGGAGAATGTAACGACCCGACCGCTTGTTTTGAGCTTTAGCATTCCATTCGGTGGTTTGTTACTTTAAGTAGCTTCATATTATGTATGATGACTTTCATGTATGGTTGGTTTCAGTTTTTGAGCGGTTTGGGATTGATTTGGAAGAATGATTCTCAATTTAGAAGCTTTAAGTTGGAAGAGTTGACCAAGGTTTAACTTTTCGGTAAACATACTCGGAATCGAGTTTTAATTATTCCAGTATGTTTAATGATGATTTTGGACATTTTCACAAAGTTTGGTTAAATTTCGATGAGTTTGGGATAAGTTCGGGTTGTATGGTGATTGTTTTCGGTTTCGACGTCGATTTGAGCATAAATGTTACCATATTGAGAAAACGGCCTTTGATTCATATTTCGACTGAGCCATTATATACGTATTGTAATTTTGGAACCATAGCAACTGAAACCATCAACTTTCGACATCGTATGAGGAATTTATGGATTAAGAATTGGGTTGCCAGATTTTTCAGATTAATTACGTAATTGCCGCTGAATTCGAATTTAAAAATCTACACTATTTCCAAATATTGAAACCAACATATTTCCTTCATTGTTAGGTCAAATGGAGTGATTCAAAATCCTATCTTCACTATAATTTCACGAAGAATCTATTGGAGGCATCCAAAGTGAGTTTCGGGATCGTTTGACATAAGAAATAAGGAAGAACAACTGAGCATTTTTGGTTATTAATGTTGTTGGAGTTTTTCGCATCATGAAAGTTTGGGATTGACAGAATTCAAGGATGTTCTTCAAGTTTCTTCCATGGGGTAAGTATTTTTTACTCGATTTTGATTATATTCCGTGTTTCCATCTTCATTTTTAGCATTTGATTGATGCTTTCAAAAGAGAAACTGTTTTTTAGCTAAACTTTCCTAAAGTGATTTTTTGAGTTTTGAACACCGATTCGGAGTTGGAATTGAGTGAAAAGTATGTTTGGACTCGTAATTGAATGAATTATCAGATTTTGTGAGTTTTGTCGGGTTCCGAGGTGCGGGCTCGAGTTTGACTTTTTTGTTGACTTTGGGTAAATGTGTAAAGCTTTGACTTTTATCGATTGCGTTTTCTTCCTATGGCATTATTTAATGATTTTGAATTGATTTTGGCTAGTTTCAATTCGTTTTGAGGATGATTGAGCGGGATGGGGCTTCTAGTGTTTCGATTTGGCTTGTTTGAGGTAAGTATATTGCCTAACTTTGTGTGGGTGAAACTACTCCTTAGGATTTGGGTTGATTGTGCTATTTGTGCTATGTGAAGGCCTTGTACGCAAGGTGTTGTGGATACATGGGCTATATGTGGTGTTTGATCGATTTAGATTATCTAGACTGTTTTCATGCCTTCAATTGAATTGTCATAACATGTTATATCTGTCATTGTTAATTTACTCTTACATGCTCTATTTGATTTTGTTAGCACTTGTTCTACCTCTTACTTATTATGTTGCTCTTATATGCTTTAGTTAAATTTATTGGCTTCCTTATTATCTTATCATCTCTTAATTGTTGAATTACTTTTAATTGAAGTTATTACATGGAGACGAAGTTGTTAATTGTTGAGATACCTTTCCTAGTTGATAATTCTCATTCATTTTTTAATTATGGTACACAATGTGTTTGAGCCATGGGCTATTTGTTGTGAAAATATTGGTGTTGTTGACTTTGTGGCAAGTTTTGGCATATGGGCACTTGTGGTGCGAGTTGTGATTGTGTTGTGATATTAATACGCATGTGGTGGTATAAGTCTAGGGGTTGATACAAATGCGGTGAGATAAGGTGGGCTTGATACGCGTTTTGCTAGTAGGGGAACTCCATCAGATGGAGAAGCATGGAAGAATTTTGATACGGTGTTCCCAGACTTTGCCAGTGAACTGAGAAATATTAGGCCGAGATTATGTGATGATGGATTCACTCCATTTGTAATGTCTGCTGCACCATATTCATGTTGGCTAGTGTTTGTTACACCGTATAATCTGCCTCTAAATTGTGTACGACAAGTCAATATTTATTTCTAACTTGTATTGTTCCAGGTCCACAGAATCCAAAAAAATTGATTGATATATATATGTAGCCCCTAATTGATGTGTTGAAGTTATTGTGGCATGAAGGTGTGGAAACAATGATGTATCAACTAAGCAAAACTTCAGACTCCGTGCTGCTTTGATGTGGACTATAAATGATTTTTTTGCTTATAGAATGATGCCTGGGTGGTCAACTGTCAGAAAGTTAGCTTGCCCGACTTGTATGGAAGACACAAAGGCATTCACTTTGAAAAATGAAGGCAAGAACACATGGTTTGACTGTCATCGCCGCTTCTTGCCAATGGATCATGAGTTTAGGAGAAATACTAGTGCATATATGAAGAACAAAACTGATTATGAGGAGCCACAACATGTCTTGTCTCCTGAAGAGATTGGAACAGAGTTAGGTACCTACCTAAAGTAACAGAATATCCATTGCCTAATAAGATACTGGGGTATGGTGCAACACACAACTGAACAAAATATAGCATTTTTTGGGAGTTACCTTATTGGAAGCACAATCTTCTTCGGCATAATCTTGATGTCATGCATATCGAGAAGAACTTTTTTGATAACTTGTTTAATACTGTGATGGATGTAAGCAACAATACCAAAGATAACTTGAAGGCCATGATGGGTTTGAAAGAATATTGTAGGCGGGCTGATTTGTAGTTGACATACTTGAACAACAAGATTCAGAAACCGAAGGCCAGTTACACATTTACTTTGGATGAAAGAAGAGAAATTTGTGATTGGGTTAATAATGTGAGGATGCTTGACGGTTATGCATCAAACTTATCTAGGTGTGTTGACATGAAAGAAGGGAAGTTGACATCTATGAAAGCCATACTTGTCACATTTTCAGGGAATCTTTGATTCCTATTGCATTCAATGATTTGCCAGTTAGAATATGGAAGCCCATCATAGAGATATGCTTATGTTTTAAGGAGTTGTGCTCTAGAACATTGAAGGCGTAGAACCTAGCTTACATGGACAGAAGCATTCGCTTAACTTTAAACAAGTTGGCAAAAAATTTCCCGCTTGGTTTCTTCGATGTGATGGAACATATTCCAATTCACCTAGCGCAAGAAACACATCTAGGAGGGGTTCAATGTAGATGGATGTATCCCTTCGAGAGGTAATTATCTTTAATCATTAGTCCTTATGTGTTTCATTTTAATATTATTTCATCTCAAAATCGTGCTATGTAGGATGATTGGCAAAGGTAATTATTTGGCTAGATAAATATCTTATTTTTGTTCATATTGTTTTGAACATGATGTGCCATGATCATCATAATGATGGTGGCAATACCGATCCATTGGCACCACCCTTTTCCATATTCAATCAACCAGGAAAAGGCGGTCCAAAACGTAGTCCAACACAATTTTTGACTGAGATGGAGCTAAAGTCAACTACAAAACGTGTTCTACTAAATTGTCCCAAATTCCAACCTTATTATACGTAAGTTTACATTTATATTATTGACTTATATTCAATCTCAGTTATCAATATTTTAACTAATGAAAAGTTTCAAATCTGTTGGACAATCAGTTTGTGGGTACATATGGGCATGAGCATGTTTATCCTATGTTTGTAGAATGGTTTAAACACTTTGTAAGTATTAGAGAAGTTTCTTTTAATGAAAATTATTATCAAGTGTACTTACATTTTAATTTCTAATTAACTGTTATATATTGGGTTCGATCTAGGTTCATAATCCAGATAATGACGTAAATGATCAACTTTTGTGTGACATTGCTTGGGGACCTAGACCTAAGGTTAGAATGCTGTCTAAGTATTCCTTCAATGGGTAAACGTTTCATACAGAAGAATGGTCCAAGAGAAAAAAAACTAATAATAGTGGCGTGTGTGTGAAAGGTGATTGATATTGATTATTATGGTGTGCGTCAAAAAATATTAGAACTCTAGTATAGTGTTGGTTGGCCGAAGAAAAAGTTGGTACTCTTTCAGTGTAAATGGTATGATCAAATACCTACTATAGGTACAAAGGTACATCCTCAATATAAAATAGTTGAAATAAAGCACACTGGGAGGTATAGACTCTATTACCCATTTATCATAGCACGCAATGTGAAACATGTGTATTACACACCTTATCCTTTATGAAAGAAGAAGGATGCATGGCTAGTAGTGATAAAAATAAAGCATGTGGGTAGAGTTGAGGTCGAGGATGCATTAGACGTAGCGTACCAGAATGACATTTCAAGTATTGAAGAAATCATGGATGCTGAACTAGTAGATAATTTGCAGATAATGAACGCCTTTATAAGGAATTCGAGCCTTCAGTCCTTAGATCAAATCAAAGTTATTATGAGAAGGGAACTTCCATGATAAACAAGGATGGAGATTCAAGTGATGAATATGAAGCAAGCAAGAATGAAGAACTACATGATGAAAATAAATAAAGCAATGTTGAAAATGAATATGATCAATATGAAGAAAGCGATGAGGATTGAGTTGTTTGTGTGTTTTATGACTTGTTTGATTTCTTATGTTATTCCTTATGTTATTGTGTTATTTTTATATCTTGTTGGACTTTATATATGTTCTTTTTTTAATTGTTTACCTGTTGATTTTTTTATTAGTATATTTTGTTTTACTTAATTTGCACAGATGGCTACTAAAGGTAAAGAACTGAAAAGATCTAAGAAGAAAATAAATACTTTTCCATCCACGAATGACTGAATTCCTCCACACATGCCTAGGATGATTCCTACTCCTAGTTTTTCTTGTCCTTCTCAGTCGACGAATGCATTACCACCTGAGTTTTTCAGACACTCTCCCCTAGCTAGCACAGTACAGTAATATTCCATGCCGACTGAGGGTGGTTCAGCCTCAACCTCCACTACTATAAATTTTATGCCCACGCCTAATTTGCCACCTTTGAGTCCTCGTTTCCTTGCTAGTCAGCATGATGGCTCACCATTGGTTCCATCCCAAGGCGGACATGATGGTTCATCTTTTGTGCCTCCATTATCGTCTCCATCATCATCTACTCCTAGTACTTCTAGACTTATATTGGAGGATCTCAGGCAGCTGCATCCCCATCAACTAGTGCTGCTACAGTTGCTTCTTCACAGAGACATTATGATGGTGGGACTGTAGAGTACGATCATATGCATCGATTGATTGTTGTAGCCTATGAAGGCGGGTAAGTAATTCTTTAATTTTTAATTATAACAATAAGATCTACATATATTTAATGAATGTTTATTTTACATATAATGCAATTTTTTCCATCCTTTCAGGACACGCATATAGTTATGGAAGCTATGAAGCCATTTTTCCATGAGTCGTGGAATTCCCGGAGAGAGACTCCATACCAAATAATATTGAATATGTGGTTTCAATTTAAGTTACGGATAAATATAATTTATATAATTATAATATTTATTATGTTCGTCTACATTTATTTTTATTGCATACTAAGTGTGTATGGCAGACTCGACATGAAAATCTGGTGAATGAAAATTTCAAGAAGAGAGCTCAGAACAGGATTAAAGATATCCACTTTGTTGCTCGGAAAGGTGGGAGAACTCCTTTGTGGTTTCATGAAGAAATCTAGAATCAACTATTGGCGAAGTGGAATACCGAAGAATGGAAGTAGGGGAGTGAATAAGCGAAGGAAAACAAAGCCTCCAGTACGGGTGTGTAACGACCCATTCGGTCATTTTGAGTACCTTAGTCTCGATACCATAATTTATGCTTCCGATATGTTGTATCATGATTGTGTGACTTGCAGTGGGTATTTGGTTTTAATTTCGGGTGAGTTTTGGAGTGAAATAGGACACATAGTCCCTAAGCTGCAGGTTTAGGTTGTAAAGGTTGATCGTAGTTTGACTGGTATGAAGATGTCCTCGAAATGGAGTTTTGATGGTTCCAATAGCTCCGTATGGTTATTTTGGTCGATTTAGAGGTATGTAGGTCAATTCCGCGTGAATTGACGAAAGTTGGATAATGGGTGATTTTGAAAAGTTTGACCGGGAGTTGAATTTATTGGTATCAAGATTGGATCCCGATGTCATAAGTTGGAATAGGCCCACAAGGTCATTTATGACCTAGGTGCAAAATCTGAAGTCGATAGGTGTTGTTACGGTATGTGTAACGACCCGGCTGGTCGTTCCGTGAGATTTTCCCCGTTTCCCCCATTTTTGCATTTGTTATATATTGCTAGCCTGTTTTTTTTGTGTTGGGTCAGTTGGTTTGGGTCCGGAGTGATTATGGTGAGAATTGAGGCATTTAGTCTCTTAAAGTAGCATAATAGTTGAGAAGTCAACTGAGAGTTGACTTATTGGTAAACAACCTCGAAATGCGGATTTTATGAATCAGATAGCTTCGTTAGGTGATTTGGGACTTAGGAGTGTGTTCAGAATATTTTTGTGTTGTCCGATGTAGAATTAGGCTTGAATTGGCGAAAGTTAGTTTTTGACGATTTTCGGTCGGCAGTGGAAAATAGGCTATCAGGGTGGGATTGGAAGTCTGGAAGTGGGAACTGGTTCGTAATGTCATTTTGGATGTGTCTGCAAAATTTCAGGTCAATCGGGGGTGTTTTGGTTGGTTTCGGCGTAGTTGGCGAAATTTGGAAGTTTCAAAGTTCATAGGCTTAAATTTGATGTAACTTTGGTGTTTTCGTGTTGTTTTTGGTGTTTCGAAGGCTCGACAAAGTTGGAATAATGCTATGGGGTGTGTTGGTATGTTTGGTTGGGGCCCCGAGGGGCTCGGGATTGATTTTGGATGGTTCGGGGTTTTGAACTAGGAAAATTTGCAAAAGTAGCTGCTGGTGTGATTTTCTGGTGTTGGCCGCACCTACGGATGGGTAGCTGCAGGTGCGATGTCGCAGGTGAAGAAAAGGCTAGGCAGGGGATTTTTCCGCAGGTGCGATGTTTTGGCCAAACCTGCGAAGCCGCAGGTGCGGAGGATAGGCCGCATGTGCGAAATTGGTCCGTTAAGTGGGATTCCGCAGGTGCGCAACTGGGTCCGCAGGTGCGAAATTCCTGGACGTAACAGTATATAAAGGGCCTCCGCAAAAATTCTCTTATTTTCACCATTTTTGCATGCGGGAGGAGTTCATTGAAGGCAATTTGGAGAAGGAAACTTGAGATTCTTCAGTAAAGGTAAGTTCTTGGGTTACTAACATCAATCCTATGCTATTTTGTTCGGATTAGGCTTCAAAATTTAAGGATTTAAGTAAGAAAAGGATGGGAAGAAAGGGGTGGAGAATTGGAATTTCTTTTGAGGTTTTGGGTAGGGGCTCGGGTTTGGCCGAATTTCGAGATTTTTGTGTAATGTGATAGTTTTCGATTGGGTTGTGTTCCTTGGTTATATATTGATGATGTTAAACTGGTTTCGGCTAGATTCAGAGCAATCGGGAGCCAATTCGAGGGGCAAGAGAATTGCGGACTAGTGTTGTGGCCGGTACAGGTAAGTAATGGTTAT
The DNA here is from genome assembly GCA_005239505.1 of Nicotiana paniculata. Taxonomy (NCBI): domain Eukaryota; kingdom Viridiplantae; phylum Streptophyta; class Magnoliopsida; order Solanales; family Solanaceae; genus Nicotiana; species Nicotiana paniculata. The sequence goes on along the minus strand of MDKI01069209.1, from coordinate 7,480 downwards.
AAATCTCGTCCTGAGGGTATGGAACCCCGGACTAAATATTTCTCATTGATTTTAGAAATGCGCACATGTCAGATGACGAGTATGTGGCGTGTACTGATTTTTGGATTGGACTAGGTCCTCTCCGCGGAAACTAATGAGTTGCATATTTACTCAAAACCTTATGTTAAAAATTATGTTCTAAAGATTTGTGAAATATTTGGGCTATAAGCCATGTTTGGGGCCTCGTGCAGATCTTTTTAGGCCCCTTGGGGGCTTTTTACTGTTGTTTTTCCTCACTATTTGTTGATGATTTCACTCAGCTTCATTGTGCATACTGTTTTTTGAAACTCGTCCTGATTTACACTACATGAAATTTAAAATGATGTTTTGGGTCGAGTACCCTGTTTTATTGATTCGCTCGAGGGGCCTTTTGAGTGGTTCTGCTGAGTGTGGCCGAGGGCCAAGAGTGATGGTGAGGTACTGAGTGATTTAGAGCTTTGGATAAAGGAGCCCCTCCAGAGTCTGTACACATCCCTAGTGAGCGCAACGAGTGCCGAGTGACGAGTGATTGGGAGGTATGAGTGATTGTGAGGTTCTGAGTGATTGTGAGGCATGCTCGAGGGGCTGATTATGATACATGTTTTTTCCCGAGGGGCTACTTATGATTTTACTATTTCATACCAAATCCTTCGTTTTAAAAGTTGTTAAAAAAGTGCATTCTTTAAAAGACTTTTTCTGAAGTTTATTTTAAGGCATGATGATTTCGTATATCTATGTTATACTATTGGAAAGTAAGGTTGTGTATATTGTGACTTGATGGAATTGATTTTATGTGTTTCCTTGCTGCTTAGACTTGATTTATTTTCATTACTACTGAGCTGGCGTACTCACATTACTCCATGCACCTTTGTGTGCAGATTCAGGAGTAGATGTCGAGCATTAGCCTTTTATTCCGCGCGGAGCCGGATTGCGGGATATAGAGGTAGCTGTTCAGCGTCCGCAACATCTCTATTTTTCCTTCTTGTTGTATTTAGCTTTTATTCGAAGGTTTTGTATTATAATAGTTTATTTTGGCTTATTCCTCTAGATGCTCGTGACATGTTGGCTCCGGGTTTTGGGGTTTGCGGTATTGTATAATTGGCCTACTTTATTCAGTAAATTATGTATATTTTATGAAATGCTTGAAACTTGAATGGGATTTTCAAAAGAAATTGCGAACATGCGATAGTCGGCTAGCCTAGTTCCACGATAGCGCCATCACGGCCGGTTAGGATTTGGGGTCGTGACATTTTGGTATCAGAGCTCTAGGTTACATAGGACTCAACAATCATGAGCAAGTTTAGTAGAGTCTTGTGGATCGGTACGGAGACGTCTGTACTTATCTTCGAGAGGCTGCCAAACTTTTAGGAAACATTTCTATCTTTCTTGAACTCTTTTGTGCTGATCTATTGATTCTTGAAATCTGAACTTACGATGTTTCATTCTCTCACAGATGGTGAGGACACGCCATACCGGTCAGAGTGACCGGTCACTGGCTAGACCAGCGAGAGGTCGAGGCCACGGTAGAGGTAGGGGCCATCCCACGCAGCAGCCGGGGAAGTACCTCAGGATCCCCCTACAGATCATGATTAGGTTCCCACCGATGGTGTCTTCGCGGGACAGGCTCAGGCACCAGCAATGTCTATGGTTATTCCGGGTCTTTAGGAGACCCTGTCTCAGATATTGACAGTATGCACCAGTTTGGCTCAGGCAGTCGCCATATCTTCTACGGCCACTACAGCTCAGGCCGGGGGAGGCAACCAGACTCCAACTACCCGGGCACTTGAGCAGGCTGCGTAGGGTATTCGAGCACCGGGAGCAGCCCCAGCTCAGCCAGTTGCTCCGATCCAGGATTATGTGGTCCCTGTTATGCCTGAGGACGAGCAGTGCAGGTTGGGTAGGTTCAGCAGACTTCAGCCTCTGACTTTCAGCGGTACAGAGGGCGAGGATGCCCGAGGATTTCCAGATAGGTGCCAAAGGATACTGCGTACCGCGGTTATTTTAGAGACCAGCAGGGTCTCATTTGTTACATTTCAGTTTGCGGGTGCTGCCTTTACCTTGTGGGAGTCATTCGAGAGGTGTAGACCGGTTGGTTCAGTACCTCTTACCTGACAGCAGTTCTCCACGATCTTTTTGGAGAAGTATGTTCCTCAATCCCACAGAGAGGAGCAACGCAGGTAGTTTGAGCAACTGCGCCAGGGTGAGTTATCAGTCACTCACTACGAGATGAGGTTTTCCGAGTTGGCCAGGCATGCTTATGAGATTATCCTTACTGATAGGGAGAGCATGAGGAAGTTTTTAGATGGTCTTTCTTATCAGCTTCGGTTATTTATGACTCGGGAGAGGGCATTGGGTGCTTCATTCGAGCAGGTTGTTGACATAGCTCGAGATATTGAATCTGTTCGTCGCCAGGAGTGGGAGGAGAGAGAGGCCAAGAGGCCTCGTGGTTCGGGCAGTTCCAGTGGTGCTCCCATTAGGGGACAGCTTCAGCAGGATAGGGGCCGTTCATTCAGGACTCCTCATCAGGCCGTCCAACATATAGTGGTGCCTCCTCGGGGCAGGGTCCCCGTGGTTCTCAGTCAGGACGTACTTCATTTGGTGCCCTCCCAGCTTAAAGTGCAGCTCGAGCACCTTTAGTTAAGGGTTCTTCTATGTAGGAGTCTTCCAGTGGCCGTACGGGTGCTAGGAGTTTCTATTAGTGCCCGCCTCCAGCTCCAGGGAGTTGTTTTGAGTCCGGAGAGTTTGGGCACGGGTGGAGGCAGTGTCCCCGCTCTTCCGGTGGATCTTATCAGCAGAGGGTCCACCCCTCGACTTCTGCTCCAGTCACTTCACCACCCGCCCAAGCAGCCAGGGGTGGTGGTTAGTCAGCCAGAGGCTGCCCTAGAGGGGAGGTCGAGCAGGGGGAGGTCAGGCTCGCATGTATGCATTTCCAGCCAGGCCGGATGCTATGGCCTCAGATGTCGTGATAGCAGGTATTGTCTCAGTCTGTTGTCGTGTTTCCTTGGCTTTATTTGACCCTGTTTCTACATATTCCTATGTTTCTTTATATTTTGCCGGTTTTCTAGATGTGCCCCGTGAGTCTCTAGTCAACTCTGTTTATGTGTCGACTCTGGTGGGTGATACTGTTGTTGTGGACCGTATGTATCGGTCGTGCATGATATCTATCGACGGTCTGGAGACCCGAGTGGACCTACTGTTACTCATGATGGTCGATGTTGATGTGATATTGGGAATAGATTGGTTATCTCTGTGCCATGCTGTTCTTGATTGTCACGCTAAGACCGTGACCTTAGCTATGCCAGAGTGTCCGAGGGTCGAGTGGAGAGGTTTTTCCGAGTATATGCCTAGCAGGGGATTTCCTACCTGAAGGCTCAGCGCATGGTTGAGAAAGGGTGTTTATCGCATTTGGCCTTCGTGAGGGATGTCAGTGGTGAGACTTCCGCTATTGATTCAATTCCAATGGTTCGTGACTTTCCGGATGTGTTTCCTGCAGGCCTGCCAGGCATGCCACCTGACAGGGATATTGATTTTGGTATTGGTTTGGTGTCAGGCACTCAGCCTATTTCCATTCCACCTTATCGTATGGAACTAGCAGAGCTAAATGAATTGAAGGAGCAGCTTCAGGAACTCCTGGATAAGGGGTTCATTCGGCCTAGTATGTCACCTTGGGGTGCACCAGTGTTGTTCGTAAAGAAGAAGGATAGGTCCATGCCTATGTGTATTGACCATCGGCAGTTGAATAGGGTTACAGTGAAGAACTGATATCCTTTGCCCTGCATTGATGATTTGTTTGACCAGCTTCAGGGATCCAGAGTGTTTTCCAAGATTGACTTGAGATCTGCGTATCATCAGTTGAAGATCCAGGATTCTGACATTCCGAAGACTGCTTTCAGGACCAGATATGGTCATTATGAGTTCTTGGTTATGTCATTTGGGCTGATCAATGCCCCAGCTGCGTTCATGCAATTGATGAACACCGTGTTTCAGCCTTACCTTGATTCTTTCGTCAGTGTGTTCATTGATGACATCCTGGTTTATTCTCGTAGCCAGGAAGAGCATGCTCCGTATTTGAGAGTTGTGTTACAGAGGTTGAGGGAGGAGAAGCTTTATGCAAAATTCTCCAAGTGTGAGTTTTGTCTTGGTTCGGTAGCTTTCTTGGGGCACGTGGTATCTAGTGAGGGGATTCAGGTTGATCCAAAGAAGATAAATGTGGTTGTCCCAGACCATCCTCAGCTACAGAGATTAGGAGTTTCCTTGGTTTGGCGGGTTATTACCGTCACTTTGAGGAGAGGTTCTCTTCAATTACTTCGCCCTTGACCAGATTGACCCAGAAGGGTGCTCCATTCAGATGGTCTGATGAGTGTGAGGAGAGCTTTCAAAAGCTCAAGTCAGCATTGACTACAACTTCAGTACTAGTTTTGCCTGCTGGTTCAGGTTCTTACACAGTTTATTGTGATGCTTCTAGAGTTGGTTTGGGAGCGGTATTGATACAGCATGGTAGGGTGATTGCATACGCGTCTAGATAGTTGAAGTTGCACGAGAAGAATTATCCAGTGCACGATCTTGACTTAGCTGCCATTGTTCATGCCTTGAAGATTTGGCGGCATTATTTGTATGGGGTGCAGTGTGAAATTTTCACTGATCATCGTAGTTTGCAGTATCTGCTGAGTCAGAAGGACTTGAATTTGCGTAAGAGGATATGGTTAGAGCTCCTCAAGGATTATCACCTCACTACCTTATATCATCCGGGGAAGGCCAATGTAGTGGCCGATGCCTTGAGTAGTAGAGCAGAAAGTTTGGGGAGTCTAGCCTACCTTCTAGTAGCCGAGCGGCCATTAGCCCTTGATGTTCAGGCATTAGCAGGTCGGTGAGATTGGATCTATCAGATCCCCCGCGGGTGTTGGCTTGTGTAGCCTCCAGGTCTTCTCTTTATGATCAGATTAGAGCACGCCAGTATGATGATCCACATTTGCTTATTCTTCAGGATAGGGTCCATCGTGCTGATGCCAGGGATGTGGTTATTGGTTATGATGGGTTCATGCGGATGCTGGGCCGGATTTTCATGCCCAATGTAGATGGGATTCGAGATTTGATTCTAGCATAGGCTCATAGTTCGCGGTATTCCATCCATCCGGGTGCCGCAAAGATGTATCAGGATTTGAGGCAGCATTATTGGTGGAGGAGGATGAAAAAGGATGTTGTGGAGTTTGTGGCTCGGTGTCTCAACTGTCAGTAGGTCAAGTATGAGGACCAGAGACCAGGTGGATTACTTCAGAGGTTTGATATTCCAGAGTGGAAGTAGGAACGTATCACCATGGACTTCATAGTTGGACTCCCACGGACTTCGAGGAAGTTTGATGCTATATGGCTTATTGTGGATCGGCTGACCAAGTCCGCACACTTCATTCATGTTGGTACTACTTATTATTCAGAGAGGTTAGCTGAGATTTATATCAGGGAGATTGTCAGATTGCATAGGGTTCCAGTTTCTATCATTTCCGACAGAGGCACTCAGTTCACATCTCAGTTTTTGAGAGCCGTGGAGAGAGTAGGGTACTCATGTTGAGTTGAGCACACATTTCATCTACAGTCCGACGGGCAGTCGGAGTGCACCATTCAGATTTTGGAGGATATGTTGTGTGCTTGTGTCATTGACTTTGGTGGTTCATGGGACCAATTTCTGCCACTAGTGAAGTTTGCATAAAATAACAGCTATCAGTCGAGTATTCAGATGGCTTCGTATGAGGCTTTATATGGTAGGAGGTGCAGATCTCCGGTTGGTTGGTTTGAGCCGGGCGAGGCTAGGCTATTGGGCACAGACTTGGTTCAGGATGCCTTGAGTAAGGCGAAGTTAATTCAGGAACGGCTTCGCACGGTGCAGTCTAGGCAGAAGAGTTATGCGGACCGGAAGGTCTGAGACATGTATTTCATGGTTGGGGATAAGGTGTTGCTGAAGGTGTCACCCATGAAGGGTGTTATGAGATTCGGGAAGAGAGGGAAGCTGAGTCCCAGGTTAATTAGGCCAGTTGAGGTGCTTCAGAGGGTTGTTGAGGTGGCTTATAGGCTTGCTATGCCTCCCAGTTTATCGAGTATTCATCCATTATTCCATGTTTCGATGTTCCGAAAGTATGTTGGTAATCCTTCCCATGTTTTGGACTTCAGCACGGTTCATCTCGAGGGTGATATGTCATACGAGGTAGAGCAAGTGGCTATTTTGGGCCGACAGGTCAGGAAGCTGAGGTCTAAGGATATAGTTTCAGTGAAGGTTAAGTGGAGAGGGCAGCCGGTGGAGGATTCCACCTGGGAGACCGAGAAGGATATGTGGGACAGATATCCTCACTTATTCGAGACTCCAGGTACGTTTCTAGACCCGTTCGAGGATGAACGTTTGTTTAAGAGGGGGAGGATGTAATGACCCAGCCGGTCGTTCCGTGAGATTTGCCCCGTTTCCCCTATTTCTGCATTTGTTATAATTGCTAGCCTGTTTTTGTTGTGTTGGGTCAGTTGGTTTGGGTCCGGAGTGATTATGGTGAGAATTAAGGCACTTAGTCTCTTAAAGTAGCCTAATAGTTGATCAAGTCAACTGAGAGTTGACTTATTAGTAAACAACCTCGGAATGCAGATTTTATGGCTCGGATAGCTTCGTTAGGTGATTTGGGACTTAGGAGTGTGTTCAAAATATTTTTGTGTTGTCTGGTGTAGAATTAGGTTTGAATTGGCGAAAGTTAGTTTTTAGCGATTTCCGGATGGCAGTGGAAAATAGGCTATCGGGGTCGGAAAGGAATTCCGAAAATGGGAAGAGGTTTGTAATGTCATTTTGGATGTGTCTGCAAAATTTCAGGTCAATCGGGGGTGTTTTGGTTGGTTTCGGCGTAGTTGGAGAAATTTGGAAGTTTCAAAGTTCATAGGCTTGAATTTGATGTAATTTTGGTGTTTTCGTGTTAGTTTTGGTGTTTCGAAGGCTCGACAAAGTTGGAATAATGCTATGGGGTGTGTTGGTATGTTTGGTTGGGGCCCCGAGGGGCTCAGGATTGATTTTGGATGGTTGGCGGGGTTTTGAACTTGGAAAATTTGCAAAAATAGCTGCTTGTGTGATTTTCTGGTGTTGGCCGCACCTGCGGATGCGTAGCCTGATGCGAGGCTAGAATGCATAGTTTAACATGTAATATACCTTACATTTGAGGTGCTTTAATGATAAAAATACACTTGTTATGTGCTTAATAGAGTTTATTTTATGTGTAGGTGAATTGGAGATGGAAACGGAGCTAAAGGGATGCAAATACGTCGAAAAATACGCAAAAGGAGACACCCGGGCGATAGCCGGGCGACAGAGCCCTATAGCTTGACCCTACCAGGCGTTAGCCAGGCCTTAGGGCTGAAACGCCAGCCCCACCCTGGTGTTATCCAGGCGTTAGGGCTGAAACGCCAGCCCTACCCTGGCGTTAGCCAGGCCTTTGGGTCC